>PVJO010003830.1:0-45656 GCA_004026905.1 Hystrix cristata
GGTAATGTCCTTTTGAGGGAGATATTTTTATTGTCTTATTTCTCTAAAGAGGGGAATTGCACGGTACATGTGGAAGGGACCACCTCTTAGCCACTCTCCTTTCAAGAGTCACAGACCAAGAAATATTTTATTGCATTTGATGGCTGAGCATTAGTGAAATCCAAGCTTAGCCATTGATTCACACTAAACTGGGTTTATAAATATACCTAATGCTGATTTTTCTGTTTTGGATCCAAGATACTTGCTAGAATAGGGTGACGGTGTATATTACTCCTCCTTTGGGACCACATATCGTGAACCCTCAACTGAGCTCAGGGAGCTTCTGACCTCATGGGTTCTATTTAAAGCACGTGCTTTGGGAGTCATGATGCTTGTGGTTGAAAGTCAAACTGAACCCAAAGGACTGTTTTGGAATGGACAGTTTTGCTTATTATTAAAGTCATTAGTTTTTATCCTGGAATCCTTAGAATGTCAGTAATGATAAGCGCTTAGAGATCATCTGGTCTGACAACCTCATTTTGGAGGTAGGCAAACTGAGGACTAAGGAGAGGAGGCACAGGGAATGAGTGAAGGGGTTAGGTAGAACCAGAACTCAAGTCTCTTGACTCCCAGTCCAGTGCTCTTTCTGCCTTTCATATTCTCTCAGATGATGAGGAAATGTGGATGACTTAACATAGGGGATGTGACCAGGAACAATAATTGCTTCTGTATGAGAAGTTCTACTTTAGGAAAATCCTAAGTTTTATTGAAGAATGCAGTCATAGATTCCTTTAGTGGACATGAGTGTGGAGTAGAAAATAGGAGGCAATGTCAGGAGGCTGTTCTGGGATTCACAGAAGCAACTGCACTTTCATTTATGGTAATCAAGCAGCCTTTATAAACCATTTTCACTCTTATTTTCTCATACGAATGCTGTAATGCTACTTCACAGATGAGTTGCTGGTTGGTTAACTGCATTTCCCTGGTTAAGATGGGCAGAGCTGAAACATGAACCCAGTCTTTTGCCCCCAAGCCTGCTGCTGTACATCCAAATCATATGTATATCAGAATGCTTTGCATCACTAACTAAACTCTTTTTATTCTTCAAAGATCTTCCCCCAACTTTTACCAGTGATGCCAAATTCTCACAAGCAAGGGGAAAGATAATTCTTAGTTATCTTTGATTCTTCAGCAGGTATTTGTAGAATGCTTGCCTATGTGTATATAGCACTATGCTATGGGAAACAGGGGATATAAAGTCCAAAGCTACCTTCAGGAAGCTTGTGGTTGGATGAACAAATTAAATATTGAGTAGAAGAATAAAAAGAATGTGGCACGGGGCAAAGGAGTGGCTCAGACACTGAGGGCTTTCGGATTTCAGGAGAGGGAGAAGCCAATGTGGATGAGATTGGTCAGGGAAGGGGATGAAATTGTGGTTGGGCTTTGAGAAGGTCACATTCTCTTAGGGGGAGAGTTTGAGAGTTGGTACTGTTGTCCTCTAGCAAGAAACTAAACTCTCTGTCTCCCTTTCTCCCGTCTGACCAATAAGATGTTGTAGGCATCATAATTGTCTTTACAGGCCATTCCAGCTCTGAAATTCTATCCTATAAAAAATAAAACTGGCCTGAGGAGATCATCATGGATGTGTTCAGAGATTAAGTATAATACCATTCATTGCAGCATAATTCGTAGTAACAAAAACAAAGAAATGAAACTGAGAGGAAATTTGTTAAATAAATTATGGTATAGCCCTGTGTTGGAATATTATATAGTCATTAAAGATAATGTTTTAGAAGGATATTAATCACAGAACAATGTGCTCCTAATATAGTGAAAAGAGGAGGTTACAATAAATTATTATACTTTTAGCTCCTACTTTGTTTTTAAAAAGTTTGTGTAGAAAAGACTAGAAAGAAATATGCCCAAATATTATCTCTGTTTGGTGGGATTATGAGTAAATTTTTTCTTTTTTATGCTGAGTATGTAATTTACAGGCTGATTTTGTCCCCAACAAATGTTTTGGAGCCATTAAAATTGCTCACCTCTCATCCAGGGGACTGGTGCCTCTGCCAGCCCTTCCTGTGTTGCTGTCCTTGATGAGTCTCTTCCGTGGGCCTCAGTTGAGAGGTCATATGGAGAAGAAAGCAAGAGAAAGGAGCAGGAGGCAGGAGAGCAGGTGCCTATTTTTGGCTTAGTCATGAGTCAGCTGGGTGACCTTGGGCAAATCTCTGCTGAACATCCCTGAGCCTTGGTTTCCTCATCTGAAGAGGGGAGTTGGAGGTCACAGAAGATCCTTTGAGCGCCAGAATACCCTTTTTCCTAAAGATGAGGGGTTTCTCCACCGTTGCGGAACCTGCCGAGAAGCCTCATTGGTCCCTTAGCCTGGTCTCCTTGCTTTACTGCTGGCTTCTCTGCAGGCAGGCTGCAGGTTGATTGCTGCGATTGAGAGTTGAGGGTGGGTCGGAGTGGGACCTTCGCCAAGGTGTTCTCAGCTCGAGGGGGGTGTAGTGACTGTATCGTGCCACTAGAGGGGAGCATTGTTTGATTCTACTGTCCTTCCTACTGTGTGCGGGTGAAGAGTTGTCCATGGCTTGATTTGTCTGTGGGTTTCGGATTCTAGCATTTTAGAACTAAAAGGACTTTGAAAATCATCCAGTAAAACTTCAACATGTTGTAGATGTGAGAAGACAGAACAGGCAAGTGGCCTACTGAAATTCGGGCCTGTTTTTTTCGGGATCTGCATTATAGGGTGTGCAAGATGGCTGCAGACACAGCTGAGGTGTGTTAAGTTGAATCCACAGAGAGTGAACATGTCCTGTGACTGTGAAGAGCCTGAGGAATCTTGCTCTATGCACTTTTGCTGAGCTTCTCTGACCAGGTGCTGAGAGGCCTGGAGACAGAAGAAACCTCGACCCGAGGAGCACATGCAAACCCAAGACGCTACTCCCGGGCATCTTTACTGACTGGTGTTCTGCTGAGCCTAGGATCCGTCCGGTTTGGGGCGGTGGTGTGGAGGCTGCTGTGGAAGACCTGTGGGTGTGCTTGTGAATGGTGACCTTCAGAGTTAATGAGCTGCTGTGGGTACTCTTAGTTTGCTACTGCCATTGAATTTCTGTAGCAGTACTCAAACTATTTATGTGCCATGCTTTACCCTTTTTTGAGGTTTGCAAGGAATCCTGAAAGTTTGTTTCTCATCTTCCAAAGGCTTCGTTTCCTGGGTGGCAGACTTTATTTTTGGTTTGCAGCTGCCCACCAGTCCTAGGCATTGGGGTAAAGTGGAATTGTGTGTGGGCGTGGGAGCCAGGCAGCTGTGTGACCTTGGGCAAGTTACTTCCTCTCTTTGGGGAGGGAGGTCAGTTTCTCAGCTGTAGTTATTTCATCTCTGCCAGAGAGAGGAAGATAGGGCATTATTTTTGGCTTTGTGTTTGGCAATAATTGCCCATTGATCTGTGGTTTGGAGAAGTGCAAAGTGTGTCCACCTGAAGCGAAGCAAGATTCATCATTTGAAGTGGGCATACTCGGTTAGGGACTCGCCCAGGACTTGGCTAAAGCTAAGTGCAGTAGGGCTTGCAGGGCCACCAGATGGCACCAGTGGGCAGGCACACAGCCTTGTGGGTGGTGAGGTGGGTAGGGCCAGCAAGGTCAGAGCTGAAAGGACCCTAATACCTGATAGTCCTTGCTTGTGGGAGGAACTGAGATCAGTTTGGTCTCTGCTGGCTACCTCACAGCAGCGCCGGGAAACAAGGGCCTGGCCTTAGCTGCTGAGCCAGAAATGGGACAGGAAGGGGCCAGCCTTGGTCCTGATTTCTTTGAGGGTCTAATCCTAATGATTTCCACCTTTCTACCCATGGTAAGACCAGTGTCCATTGTCTTTTCTTTCTGCTACACTCTGCTATGACCAGCTCTCCCTTCCCTAGTTCTCTTCTAGGCCAAGACTTTCCATCAGGCTATGCCATGATGATTTTAGGTCGTCCTTTAGCCCCCAGACCCAACCGATGGGTAAGCCCAGGCCTTGTTAGAGGCATGCTGCACTGAGGCATGAGTTAACATAAATGGTTGAACAAACACAAAATGTTTTTTTAAATCCCCAGGGGAGTTACCTTGGGACCGGGGGATTGGTGTTTGTCAAGCACCTATCATGTACTAGGTATTCTGCCTGGTGCTGCTGCCTGTAAGTTCATTATCCCCAGAGGTAGAGTTCACTTTCTTTGAATTCCCAGAAGGACTGAGGCTCGGGAAAGCTATGTGGCTTGTCTAAATAATACAGGTAGGTAAGCAAGGCAGATACTTGAACCCTGATCTGTTTGTTGTCAGAGCTCATACTCATTTTGTTGTGCTACCTCTCCTCAAAGCGACCTCACTGGAAATGTAGCAGGTAACTCTGTTAGTTGGTTTGGGCTGCTATAACAAAATATCATTGATTGGGTAGCTTATAAACAAGAGAAATTTATTTCTCATGGTCTGGAGCCTAATCAAAGCAGTGACAGATCCAGGGTCTGGTGAGGCCCTCTTCCTGGTTTGTAGGTGAACTGTGTGGTTACCATATGGTGGAAAGGGTGAGGGAACTCTGGGGTTCCTTTCACAAGGTGCTAATCCTGTTCATTAAGGTCCCACGCTTATGACCTGTTCATTAAGGTCCCATGCTCATGACCTAAGCACTGCCCACGGGCCCTGTTTCCTTATACTGTCACACTGTGGGTTAGGCTTTCAACATATGAATTTTGGGAGAATACAAGCATTCGTCCTAACAGATTCCTAGATCGTAGGGCAGGGAGAAACAAATATTTTGTCTCTTTTCCCTGGCGAAAGCTCCTGGGGAAGTGGCAGCTGCTGGGGCAAAGAGGTCCTGACAGTGTGGGTCTTAGGGGCTGGTTTAGGAAGTGGGGGCTGGTAAGCTCTGAGCATTTTCCATTCTGTGCCTGGTTCTCGGTGACCCTTCTAGCAGGAATGTTCATCTCTCTGATCCCCACACAGCTTCTGCTTCACTTCTTTTGGTTCCTGGCCAAATGTTACCTTTTACATTGTGCTCTCTGCCCTGCTTATTTTTCATTATAGCAGTTTTTGCTGCCTGATATCCTAATATCATTATTTATTTACTTATTTGCCACTCTTCCCACTGAGTATGAGCCCTGTGTAATTAGGGACCTGGTGTGCTTTATGCATGCTGGCGTCTCCCCTGGCATGGTGGAGAGGTGGCCTGTGGCATCAATGCTGGTGGCCTGGAATACCTGGAGCTTTTGGATGTGGAAGCTGTGCCTTTCCACTGGTTGTACCCCAGGAGACCCAGTTTATGACTCTGCTTTCTTCCCACCTTCTGGGAGAAAGCCAAGACAGAGAGCCTTAGCTCTTGGAGGTGAACATTAATGCCTGGTGGTGTAGGCTTTTAAGACCAGCATTGCCCCATCTGTCTCAAGGCTTCGCCTTGGCGCCTCAGCTTCTCCATCTGTCTCCAGTGAGTGGGGCCGCTAGCCATATTTTGAGTTCCACTCAGAGGTCCCTGGCAGAGGGCTGAGTTTCCATTCAAGGAGTCCTCTTCTTTCCCAGTGGGGATTGATTTGTTCCAGGAGCTCTCTAAAAGTGAGCATTAAGTGACCAGCCTTATAATTTCACCATCATTTTTAGGTTCTTGACAGATGATACTGTTTTTGCCCTTTTGCAGGGGACCTTGCCTGTCCCATAGGAGCTCTCACTTACTGTGGTGACAGCCAGTTTCGTTAAAGTGCTCTCAGTGTGTGCCAAGAGGAAAGTGGCCCATTTTGAGGAATCTTGGAGGAATCAGCTCTTTCTCAATCTGAGAGGAACCTTGATATGGCCAAAAGAGCCCTCAAGAGCTAGGTCCAGGTTCTGATTTCCCCACTTACTGACTCTGCTATTGGACAAGTTATTTAACCTCTCTGGGTCTGAGTTTCCTTGTCTGTAAAATAACAATCGTAATCCCTAATTTTTTCTGCCTGATGAGGAGTATATTATGTCATTCACACATTTACAGGTCGTTCCTTCATTCCTTCACTGGGTATTTGTTCACTGCATATTTGTTGTCTAGGCGGCACTGACAGAAGGGCATTGCAGGCAGAAGGAATAGAGCAGGCTGTAGAAGTGGCAAGTGTACCCTCTTGCAGTCTGTGTGACCTGGTTCTTTTCACCTGGAAAAACCTGATAAAATGAGAAGAGACTGCAAACATTTGGGTGTAAAGAGAGTGGGTCCTTGTGAGCAGGGGAGGGGGTTCTCGAAGTTTCTGTGAGAGACACTGAGTGTATGACAGTCATGAATAATGAAAGAGCCTGACTTGGGGTGGCTCCCAAAAACGTCTCCATTGAGGCCTCCTGCTTGCTTTCTGCCTTAGTTCTTGTCTGTGTGGGTGAGGTTGAGGTATTCTGCACCCTCAGGGGAGCCCCTTCCTCCAGGGGCTGAGTGACCATTGGAATTCATGGATGAGTAGGGATGGGAGATCTTGGCTCTTTGGTTTATCTTCCAGTCACTTGGGAAGCCATCTTGTTACCTTTCCTATTGCAGCATTTCCTAAGGGCCTAAGAATGAGCAGCTTTGGGGCTTCTCTGTGTACCACCGTGAGGAGGAGGAGCTATGTGAGGAAAGGATTACTCAGTTTATGAAGAATACAGCGTGTGCTGGGCACTTCGCAGGGCTTTGCACGCATCATCCATTTAATCCTGTAGACACCGTGCCAAGTCAGGCTCACTCCCATCTTACGTAGGGGGAAGCTGAAGAGAAGGTTAGAGATGTGGGCTCATGCAGCCTACTCACTTGGCCTCACTTGACTCAGTGTGAAACGAGGGTCATTGTCATCTTGCAATGGTGAGGGTTGGGTGAGGATCGAAGGCCATGGATGTGAAAATACTTCGTAAACTGGAAAGTGCTGTGTGCCTTGGCAGGAGATCATTAGTAGTACTGGTTCCAGCCAGATTCTTACTCCAAGCTTTGCTCGGGCCTCCCCTCCTGGGGTTGGCGGAAGGTTCTGACCCTTAGTTTCTCCTCTGTGCACTTTCTCCTCCAGCTAGCCCCAGATTCAGTGGCTCTGCTTGTTACTCGTCTCTGTTAAACCCGCAGATAAAAAGGGACCTTTCATTTTTAGAAACCTAACCCTATAGCATAAAAATTAATACCCAGATAAGCTGATTTTTTGCCATCTTGGCGAAAATAATAAATCATAGACTTTTAACGCCATAAGAGACGATCTCGTCCTTACTTGAAATTTGAGAAAACAAGCCTAAGGAGAGGAAATGATTCATCCTCATGGTCCCACAGCTGATGGATAGCAGAGTCAGGATTAGAACCGGGGGTCTCTTACCTGGGGACTCGCTGTTGCCCATGGTGTCCCTTTAAAGAGAGATTTAAAGCACTTTGTCTCCTCTGTGGAGGAAGAATCCAGTTTAATAAATTTCATTATCCCAGCCCCTTTATGTAACAGGGCTGTTTCCGGGTCCTGGCAGATGGTCCATAGTAACTGCTTTGCTGATTTGGTTGGAGCTGAGCCTATGAAATGAAAACTCTTGAGCAGCAGATGCCTCTCCTAGCCCTGGCCGTGGAAAAGTCAGCCTCTGTGGAAGCACTGCGGCTTTGCTGCTCATGGTGCTGGAGTGAACCCCATAGAAGTAGTCTTAAACTACACCAGGGTTTGACACAGAAGTTCTTGGCATGTGGGTTGCTACAAAGAGTGCTTATTCAGGGGTCCAAGAGGTGAATGGGAGCAGGGAACAGAGTAAGAGGGAGATGAGTAGCTGTGGAGGGGAGAGCCCTGCTGTCCCATGTGGACTGGCCCTGCTGAGCCTTCATTTTCCACACCTTGAGGCCATGGACTTCTAGACGAGCTATTTGAATGTAACTGCAATGCCTGTCACAACTCCCAGCAGTGTTGATAGTGGACTTTGATCCAAAGGTTCTTCCATGCCACTTCTTTAAAATTAGCAGGACTCCAAGTCTCCCGATGAGCTTCCTTTCCTTGGTGGGTTCTTACACATAATTGGTTCTCCTTGGTGGTATTCTTTGGTGATACTTATTAATGACCCTGCTGTGGCAAGTCTCCAAGTCCTGACAGAGGAGTGGGCATCACCTCTGCCACATCTTTCTGACTGCCCTGCTGTTCAGCTCTCACCCTTCTGGGTCTGCCCCTGGGACGGGGAGTGCTCCCCTATCAGCAAATGCAGCTTTCTTAGGCTCCTAATGGATATCTTTTACCCACCTCTCCTGAAGAACCTGGGACAGTTTCCCAGAGGTGGGATTGCAGTGAGTTTGAGTGTTCATGTCCCAAGAGGTTGGCTGCAAACTGGCCTCCAGGGGTGGGCTGTCCCGGTTCTTATGAATTATTTTCCCACCCCAAATTTGGGGGCAATCTTTGTCTCCCTTATTTTAAAATCATAAACAGGGCCTCTCATATATTGAAGCCAGTTTCTTTTTGGAAGCTGGAGATGCAGATAGTGTATCTGGGGGAATCTCTTGGGGTTTCAAATGTGAGACTCCAGCTTGCATATGTGGTGGGCAGGCCTCAGGCTTTGCGGGATTCACTGGCCCCAGGGTTTGTTCTGACCCTGGTCCTGTTTCTGTGGGGCTTCAGGAGGTCTGCAGGGGGAGCTGTGTTCTCATGTCTAGGTGCTGGGATTTTTACGGAAGGATTACAGGCAGCTTCCCTGCAGGCCCAGGCATGCTTGGAAACTGTGGCTCTCCCTTGGATGTGCGGGCTCCCTAGTCGCATTCCCAACTCCAGCCTTCACCTCAGGCACTGTGAGTCATCAGCGGGAAATGCGGTCCCACCAACAGCTGGGCTCAGTGCTCCTCCACCCAATCTTGTAATTTCACAGAGATGGAAGCTGCTGCTGATCTTTTCTAATGGACAAAACCAGAAGCTGTCATTTAGGGCTAGGGATGGCAGTTCTTGGGTGGGAGAGGAGAACCTGGAGGGAACAGAGATAGAGATATGTGTCTTTCTGTTACTCATCCCTGGGCCTTCTGAGAAGCTACCCCAGGACACAGGCATCAAGGGCCTATATGGACCTCATCTGTCTGCTCTTGCCTGCCAGGAAGCCCCTTGGTAAGTGGGTGAGGAGGCCCCTTGGTAAGTGGGTGAGGAGGATTAGAGAGGGTTGACTGATACCTTCTTTCTTTTTTAAAATTAAATTTTTTTTCTTATCTGACTGGTACTTTTCTACAAAGTTGTAGACAGGATGTATTAGAAGACAAGGTGATCGGGGTTCTTGTTTTTAACTTTGCTTCCAGCTCACTATTTGACCTTGGGTAAATAAATTACTTTCCTTTCTGGGTTGATTGGGTAAGGAGTACTCTGAGGTTCCTTCTTGCTCTACTGGTTTGTGAGGCTGAATTTAGTGTAAAGAACACTGAACCTTGTTCCCATAGTCCTCTCAAGAATCCAGAACCAGGAGCTCTTTCTCCAGATGAATGGTGCCCTGTTTACTGCAGAAGAATCACGTGGACACGATTCCAATCCTTTAAGGCCGTAGAGTTTGCCTTCTGTTTTCCCTTTCCTCACCAGGCAGTGGTGGAGCACTGGGGAGCAGGAAGCTGGGGCCCTGGTTCTGCCCCTGCCAAACCTGTTGTCCAGGGGCAAATCATGATCATTGCCTTCCTTCAACTTCATTTTCATTTCTTCTAAAATCAAAGGGATTGTTTCTAGCCTTCCGCTGCCCTCCGTGCCCCCATTTCCCCAATTTGAGCCTCCTACTAGTTTTTTTGCAGGGTATGATTCTTAGATTCAGGAGCCCTGGAAGTATAGTTTCTTTTTTTGCTGGGAAGGAGAGAAGCAAGATTTTTTTTTTTTTGATTACACAGCTAAGATTAGGCAGCAATCTACATTTTAGAGCATTATTAATAAGAATCTAAAAGTGTGTGAAGATGATTTGGAGTTTGAATGTGGGAAACATCTGCAGAGGCACTGGCCCCAATTAAGGGTTTTTTTTTCCCTCAGGTTGCCAAGTGGCCTCTAGGTGTGATAAGCAGGCTATGTGTTTGTGGACTCCTGATCCTAAGCGCTCGGCCAAAGAGCAGGCACCCAAAGCAGGGGGTCCTGGTCTAGCCTCTCTTCGTGGCTTTTTGCAAACTGGCTTTAGAGAGCTGTGGTCACAGTGTGGCTGACATCTGCATTGAGTATTTTCATGTTTATTTCTGCCTTTTCATTGTGTTCCTGAGACGTCATTTCATTGCCTGCAGGCATGAGTTTTTTAAGACTTTTAAGAAAAGAGGTATTTGAACATTATGAAATGTGTACATGTATTGAAGTTTCACCTTCTACCCCATAAATATGCACAAGTTTTGTGTGTCAATTAAAAAACTATTTTTGAAAGAAAGAAAAAGAAAGAAAAGAAAAAATCCACTGTAAGAGTGGTATGTTACTCTTTTTTTTTTCTCTAAATAAACATTGAGCACCTGCTTTAGGCCAGGCCTTATGCCAGATGCTATGGTGAATATAGAGAGAATAAGAAAGGATCATTGACCGCTACCCTATAGTGGGCAGTGTAAGACACGCAGTCAGTTATTTCTTATTTGGAGGCTGGAGTAGAGTAGTTTTGGTACAGGTCCAAGCTCAGTGCCGAGGGTTCTAAGGGAAGAGTTGGCTTATTCTGCCCAGGGGATGTAATGTGTTTTCAGAAAGCAGGGGCATTCTTGAGTGGAGTTCTGAAGGGTGAGGAGGAATTCTGCAAAGGGGACAAGCAGGCTGGCTAGCCTTATGAGCTGGGGACACAATATGACCCAGAGGCCCAGGAGGGTGGAAGGAAGTATGTTGTTTTGCAAAGGAACAGTCACTCAGCATTGACAGACCACAGGTGCTTTGCAGGAGAGACAGCGTGGAAGACAAGGGAGCTACTGAAACTAGGACTGGGGACTCCTTGAAACAAGGACTGGAGATGTCCTTGTCCCATTTGGGAGAAGACTCTAGACAGAGTCCTCCTTGCTTTTGTCGGGGAAGCCCCAGCCTTGCATGTCCAGTAGTCCTGAGGCTGGGCTGGGGTCCTTGAACGTGCAGCCGTCTTGGCTTCTGTCACCTGTGTCCCCATCTGGGAGCTGATCAAGTGAGTGGTGGAAATGGCACAGCCCCGTGGAATGCCTGTGCATCTGGGGACTCTTTCAGGGGGCGGGAGGCTGGGACTGAATCCAGGGAGCACCGAGCTATATCCACAACCCTTTTAAAAAAATTCTTTTTGCTTTGAGTCAGGGTCTTGCTCAGGCTGGCCTTGAACTTGGCATCCTCCTCCCTTAACTTCCTGATTGGCTGGTATTGTAGTATGTACCTGGCAATTTTGGGACCTGATCTTTGCCATGCAGACCAAGGATGACACTCACTCAGTCATTCAGCAGCCAGGCTGTCTTTGCTCCTCTAGCCCAGGTGTTTGTCCCTGTGACTCTGAACAACCTCTGGAAGACCTCGGGAAGGTTCACCTTTGAAGAAAATGCATGACTAAGTGCAGGGTGGAGCTGAGGTCTGATGGGCCTGTGCACCTCTGCAGGACAGTGACCAAGGGCAACAACCCTGGTGCCAGGCCACTGGGTACCATCCTAGGTACGCCGCTGACAGCTGCTGGCTCTGAGCCCAAGACAACCTCTTTCTGTGCATTAATTTTCTCATCTCTAATTTGAGGATTACAGTGCCTACTCATGGGGTGTTTCTGTGGATTAAATGGGATAATCCATATAAAGAGTCTAGCATGAACTAAGTACCCTCAAATATAAGTTATTATTGTTGAAGCTTTGCCACTTACTGGCTCTGTGATTTGGGGCAAGTCATTTAACCTCTGTGATCTGTTTCTCTATCTGTAAAATGGGATTCACACCAGTTATTCAGGCTTGATTGAATCATGTAACGTAATGACAGAGCCTAAAACAGAGTTCTGTGCAGTCAGCTCTCAGTAAGTACATTCTCCCCAGGCCCTCCTCTTCTTGTTTACTGTCTTTGCAGGCTGCTTCTCCCCCATTTCGTTAGGAAGGCCACATGTGAAAATTTTATTCCTGTATTGACTTTTTAAAAATTCCAAACTTTTTATTATTTGGTACCCTTCATGATATGACTTTGAAAACTTGAGAAATTTTACTAGAAATAGGATATATAATTAAGTCTCAATTTTTATTTAAATTATTAACTATATGAATGGTCTTTGAAATTAGAGATGTTTTATTTTAGGATACTGATCAGACTGAAGTCTCCAAAAGTGCCAATAAAATTAAATTGTACACTACTCCTTTTGACACTGAAGATTTTTAGACATCAGTATTAAAGTTTATACCTGGAAGATGTCTCAGAGGCCATCTGTTCCAGTCCTTTCATTTTATAGATGGGAAAACTAGGGCCCTAAGGAGAAGGGACCTGTTCCAGACCATGTAGGCTACAGGAGAAGGTAGGATTAGGACACAGATCTCTTGAGTCTTAGGCTAAAACTTCCTCCCCTCCTCTTACCTCCTCTTTCATTCCCTTTCCTCCCTTCCTCTCCCCTCTCCTTTTTCCTTTGCTCCTTTTCACCTTATTCTTTTTTTCCTAGCTTTAATTAATCTGTATCATGTGGTACATCAGACACTTCCAATATACCAGTTACTATGCCTTGAATTTTTTTTTTTTTTTTTTTAAGATAAGTTCTTGCTATATAACCCAGGCTGGCCATGAATTTGTGGCAATAATTTTGCCTCTGCCTCTCCAGTGCTGGGATTATAAGTATGTGTCACCATGCCCAGCACTATGCTTGGATCTTAAGAAAATCCAAAATTCTATGATAAAATTTTCCCTGCTCTTTCTCTTTTTTGATTATCATTAGAGGCACTGACTCTAAGACAGTGGTAGGTGGTGTTGGCTGAGAATATGTAATAAATTGGTAGGAACTTTGTAGAACCATGGAAGTCTTTGGTGGAAGTCACAGTTACTCTGTATTGTTTAGTTTGGGAGAAGAATACTAAGAGTGGCTAACATTTGCCACCACATACCATGTGCTTTATGCAAAAATATTCTTGGAACAGCCCTATTATTCTATAGGTGGGAGATGTTACCATTCTTTTGGTGAAATTTAAAGATATTGAATAATTGCTGAAGATTATGGAACCAGTAGATGGTAAAGGTTAGTAAAGATGAACAGAAAGTAGGTAGGTTGATAAAGAGAAAGATTCATTGGTTTGTTCAGGCAACAAAAATTTATTGAGTATCTACTTTGTGCAGGGCATTTCTTTTAGGGTACAGGGATGAACAAGAGCAGACAGTTTTGCTCTCTTGCACCTGGCTTGCTGGAGGAAAAGGCAGTTCTAATGAATATATGCTTATAGACTGAGATAGGAACTCCCGAAAGGTGGACTGTGGTTCCAGGATTATTGTGCAGAAGAATGTGCCCTGGGCTCAGGACTTGGCAGAACTGGAGCGAGTAGGAGTTGACTGTGTGAGTGAGGTCGGGGGAGTAGACACAGTGGGGACAGAGAGGACAGAGGCCTGTGGCAGCATGGCATGGCGAGTGCTACGTGGAGAGCAGGCGGTGTGACTGCTGTAGGACGTGTGCGCCCAGTGCTCTCCTTCCCTTTTCCCGCTCCTGACACAGAAAGAGGGCGCTAGTCCCTTGGGCTGTTAGCACTGTTAAAACAGGCCTTGGTTACTGCCATCTAATGCCTTTTTAAAATAAAGTGTCTGTCACATGGCAGAATAAAGGGTGAGTTACAGAAGTCATTCTTACCTTCTAAGGGCTTAGAATGAATAACTCCAAGAGTAACTAACATTTATGAAAAGATGAGTTATAAATGTAACAAACTTATAGGTAGAGAATGGCCTCCCTCCCCTGTATATTCAGGAAGGCCTCGTAGCCTCCTGGGAGACGAAGGCTTAGACTGAAGAGCTCGCGTGGCCTTGTCTCCGTGGGACACATGGGATTTCCTTTTCTAACGTCTACCTCTGTTTGCTGACTCCATTGTGTTATTGTCCACGACACTCTGTTTCCTTTTTGGACTGATTATGTTAAGGAAATACTAATATTCCTCTAGTCTGTCCTCTTGTCACCTTCAAGGACCCCTTTCTCTGGAACAGGCGAGAAATGTCTTTTTCCTGAGGAACTCAGCCAGTTTAGAGTGAGTGGTTTCTCGTTGTACTTTGGCTGCTTCTGTGGCTGCCAGTGTGGCTGCAGGCCCCATCTTTACCTCCAGCCCAGGCAGCCTGGATGGCTGCTAATGGGAGTCAACTTTCAGAACATCCCCCCACCACCCTCAGAGGGCCTCCTCTCAGGCTTGGCCAAGTGGTCTTTCTGCTTCCCCTCTCCCCCTTATTTATATTTGACTGTTGGATAGTATGTTTGCAAGAGGCTCTGGGAGAGTTACCTAATTTGGTAATAAAGTAACATTTTATGATTCTTGGTGGCAAGGCCCTTGATCTAGCCTTTCCACCCCTTTGTTTACTTCTTTTAGTGGCACTACCACCCTTCTACTCATTCTGAAATCTGGAAGTCTCAGAGTGGTGTTTGTTTCTTCCTGTTCTTTTTCTCACATGTAATGAGGTACCAAGCTCTGAAAACTTTTCCTTTTTTTCCTCTATGGTTCTCACCCTAGTTTAGGCTCTAGTTTCTTCCTTTTTCATTTACTGCTTCTATGACTTGGGTTAAGTGCCTTGTTCCCTGTCAGTAAATTCGGATGATGAGAGTACCTACCTCACAAGGCCATTGGAGAAATAAACAGGACACTGTACAGAGCGTGTGTAAAGCAGTGCCCAGTATGTGGCAGGTCTGCAGAGGTGTTGCCTTCCTTCAATCTTTTGCCAGAGATACCTCGCCAAACTTTCCTTTCACACAGCTCCACTCTGCTTCAGCAGTCTGTAGTCTCCGTGTAGACTAGTCAGCAGCAATTCCTAAAATGAGTGTGCAAGGTGAATTGCCTAGGAGTGGTAAGAGAATTTTATGACTTCTTTTATGTTTTTGTTGCATTCTTTTAAATTTTCTATTTTTTAAAATATGTCTTATCCTATATATTTTTGAATGAGGATGAATTTGTAAATAATGATAAATGTGTAAAACACAAGGGTACATTTTCATAAGTAAACGAGAGTACAAATGTTGATATGCTAAAAAGTGTTACTGGTAGAGGAGAGAAAGCAGCTGAGTTTGGGGGCCCCTGGTGCGGAGGTGGGATCCAGACCCCGAGTGTGGCCTCTCCATGTGGCTGTCCAGCCTGACAGTCCTGACTTCCCTGCCCGCCTCCTCTCCTTCGCCCTCCTGCCCCACTTTGTGCCTTTGTGTTTCGGTGTTATTGCTCGTCTTTTTCCCCTCTCCCGTGATGTCCTCCCTCGTGCTCCCATTGTCTTTTCTGACACAGAAGTTCGCCTTAAATGCCACTTGTTCCATCAACCCTGCCAGGACATCAAGCCTGCTGGTTTAAAATCCTTCCTCTAAAGGCCCTAAATGTTCTTTGTCGCCACTATGCATTTGGCCTCTGTTGTCTTCTATGTCGTGTTGAGATAGGGTGCAACGTTATTTCTTGGTTCTGTAGTTACTCTGCTAATTCTTAAATGGACGCGTCTTTAAATTATATTTCATTCGCTGACTTTATTTTGAGCTGTTTTGTCATTTCTCTCATTTATCATTTATCCAGAAACACATCCTGTACTTTTTAGATGACATTAATATATCTATTTTTTATCTCAGTAATATATAATTCTTTACTCTAAGGAAAAGATTCATTTGTGAAATTTATGATTTGAGTCTCATTGGATTTGACAGCACGCTTTAACTCGAGGCAGACATTTATCTACAGTGCATTAATGAACTTTTTTTTATGTGTAGATTCATTATTTTCTTTTACTCCAGGTGACAAAACCATAATCCATGTGTTGAATGCTCTTATTTCAGCATTGATGATCCTGAGCCCTACATGGCCCCCTGGGGAGGTCATTCTAGTGAGAAAAGCTGAGTGGCATGCAGAGCATATCTGGTCTGGTTCTCTGTCCTCAAGCATTAAAAATGTGGCCGTCTCATCCTCCAACTTTCATCAGTTTGTGGCAGCAGCTGCGTAATCACTGTAGATGCCACTGGACTTGAAGGCAGAAGACACATGGTTGAATCTTGATCCCACCACCTGCTGGTTGTTTGAACTTGACTAAGTCATTTGCCCTCAAATTGTGTAAGTTCATTTGCAAAATAAGTTTAATAATCTCTGTGTCAGCGTTGTTATGAGGATTACTTGAAGTAGGTCCCATGAATGTGCTGGGTTCCTGGGAGGTTGTCCTTAAATGCCTGTTGAAAAGAAAGGAGACATAGGAGTCTCCTCTCCTGCTGGTGAGCCTTCTGAAGTGGAGTGTATTTTGGGGAGAAACAGACAGATGAGTTCAGAGACGGCATTAAACTTAGTCTTGAGACTGAAGGCTGAGCGTGGAGTTGGCCTGGTTTCTAGGATTGCCTCTACCAGAACGTCTGCGGCCTCCCTAGAGAGTATGAAGATTAATTAGTTAATCTTTGTAAAGTGCTTGGAAGGTGAAAAGTGCCACATAAGTGGGATGGTTGAATTGCTATTGGAGAGTAATAATGGTGGCACCATTTTCTGGCAGTCGTGCCTGTCTTGGACATCAATAACAGAGAAAGTTTTAAGATACTACGCTTGATGTGAAAGACAGGATTCAGTGGGCAATTTGTGAGAACAAATTCTTTCTGTAGTCTTGCAGATAACAGCTTTCTTCTATTTCTACCAGCTGAGGAATGTTAGGGATGTTTAAGAAGCCACAGCCCCATCCTCTGATTTCTTGGGCGTCTTCTGCTAGGGGCGTCTGATTATAAATCCTAGCCAGCTTGGGTAGAAAGACAGTTTGCCAGTTTTCAGTGCTTCGAAGGTTCTGGGTACGTGGACTTTTTTCCAGTCTGATCCTGCATGTGAAGAGAGAATGTTGAGTGTTTGTGGCAGTTTAGTAGTTGATGAGTACAGTAATAAAGGAACTCACAGGAAGGTGAGTTTTACCCTTTCTGGGGAAAGTTGGGGAGTCAGGAATGGTTTCATAGAGCTAGTGGCACATGAGCTGGACTTCAGAAGTTGAGCCGTAGTTTGCTAGGTGGGAAAGGGCATCCATAGTGAAAGGAACAGCATCTGCTGATGTGTGAAATAGCGCACCTGAGTGGACCCATTCTCAGTTCCTCTGCTGTACCAAGTGCCCCCGTGGGCTACACAGGCTTTGTTCCCTCTTTGAAGAAGCCAGAAGTTGGACATCTGAGAATTTCCTAGTGTCTACCTGTGTCTGCAAGTATGTCGAGCTTGAGAGCTGCATCCCTGCCCAGCCCTGTCTCCTTGTGATAGTCTGATATTTCCCCCAGGAGTCTGTAGTTGTTTTTAGCTGACACTGTAAACCATATGTTGAATGTGGGGCCAGATGAAGCTTTGATACGAAACACAGAGTATGTAGTAGAGTTGTCTAGAATTTAATATGCATTACTTGGTGTTTTGTCTCTTAAGCAAAGTTTTTCTTTGTTAAAATAAACATGTATAAAGAATTTATACCGCGCACATGGTTATGCATATTTATTGCAGAGAATCTGTTAATAATCTATGCCTCATCGGATTTTGCATTTCTGTTGAAATAACAAATGTGCCACTTGGTACAACTGAATGAGTTGGGTGAATTTTTTCTTATCTGGAGAAGAAAGGCCATGTCTCCTTTTTCAAACTTCATTTTCTTCTATCATCTTCAGTACTGGCCAGCTTCCCATGTGGTGCTGGGGAGCCAGCTGCTTTTCTGGCTCCAAATGAGTTTGTCTTTTTTTCCCCTTCTTTCACTGCCGTTCTTCTAGCACACATTGACGCTTCCCTGGGACTATTGGAATTGCTCGTTTGGCTAAGAGCACAGCACAGACTGTGAGGGGTCCTCCTATGTTACTTGGAGGGGAAAACATGAAACCGGCCACTAATTAAGAATAAGGCCCTAAAAGATTGAGGTATGGAGAACTTCAGTGAGAGTAAAGGGGCTCCGGGTGGGCTGAGAGGTAGAAGAGGGCAAAGCACAAGGAGGTTGTGTGGGTACCCGGAGTGTGATTGAAGTTTATCTGTAGTAGTAACTGTGTATCTAGCTGTGTACAGTGTAAGAGTGTGGGCTTTAGAATCAACCTGTTTGATTCCTGTTGGGTTTTTTTTTTTTTTTTTAATTTTTGGTTTTTTGTGGCAGGGTCTCACTGTGTAGTTCATGCTGGTCTTGAATTCACTGTGTAGCCCAGGCTGACCTCAAACTCAAGGCTATCCTCCTGCCTCAGCCTCCCAAGTGCTGGGATTACAGGTGTGCGCCACAACACTCTGGATGATTCCTGCTTTGGTATTCACCACTTGTTTGATCCTGGGCAAATCACTTAATCTCTCTGAACCTCAGTATGAACACTCCTGTTTTCTTTCCAAGAAGATAGGAAGGCTCTTGGTACAGGGTAGTTACTGCTAAAGCAAATGCTCAAATTTTCTCTAATAATTCATTGCCTAGCTATGGGAGCACTGCTGTGGAATGTAGCCTTAATTCAAATAATGTTTGTTTTTAGAAACTGGCAAGGTGTTTACCTGGGGCCGAGCAGACTACGGTCAGCTAGGGAGGAAGCAAGAAGGCTGGAAACTAGAAAAGCAGGATTCATCCCACCCCTGCTCGAGACCACAGAGCAGCACACCTTTGTCTCTGCATTGCCTGACAGGAGCCGTGGAGGTAAGCAGTGACTTCTCACAGAGGCGGTGTATCTCTCTCCCTTGTCTTCCAGGGATGTGTTTAGTGAGGGCTGCTGTGTGCCAGGTCTTATGATTGGTTCCATGTAGGAGTCCGAAGAGGGCTTTGGCCCCAAGGAGCTAATGGTTTAACATGGCAGAAAAATCATTTCCCCAGTTACCTGAGCAACTATACCATAAGGCACACTGCGTGTAACTCCTTTAGAAATGTTTGGGGTGCAGTGCTCTGGATTCACTGGGAGGAGTGAGAAATGAATTCAGTGTACATGGATTGGGTTGGGCTTTGAGAATGATGTGGCTTTGAGCTGTGCCTTAGAGAATGGTTTGGATTTGAGCAAGCAGTTGTAGGAGTGAAGGTAGCTCTTAGGTGAACAGCTTGAACAGTCGTGAGGGTAGGAACGTGAAGATGTTTTGGGACCACTGGTGCCTAAGTTTGACTGGAGTATGGGGTGGTTAGGAAGTAATATTAGAAAGACGGGTTGGAATGAGATCAAGGGAGTCTTTAATACTGAACTAAATGTTTTAAACTTCTCTTTGTATTTCCTAGTGTAGAAAACATTGTAGTCCTGTTGCTTATTCAGGCCTCCCTGGCTCTGGTTCTCTGAAATGCCTTGAATTTCTACCTTTAAGGCAGGAGTCTTAAATTTTCCAGAATATGTGTTTCTCTTACTAAATGTTATTTCACTGCTCTCTTTGAAAAGAAAAGGTTAGGTTTTTGAGAAGAATGGCCACACAGGTAATGTGCCTCTGAACCTTAATGAAGGAATTCAGTCTTTATTCAGAGTCTGTCAAAAAAATTAATAAGCTAGTAAGACTTCTGTAATTAGCATGAGACTAATTACAACCCTCTCCATACCTAGAGGGCTTCCCTCCCAAGGGGCCTACCTGGCCTCCTCCTTCTGGGTATGTAGGACGGTTCTCAGTTTCGGCCCTGTCTTAGTGCTAGGCTGAGTCTGGTTTCCTTCTCTCTTTCCTTTTGATTGAACAGGTACTAAATAGTACCACAAAGGCCATTTGCACATGATGATAATTAATAAACCCACCATAATCTTACCACCTTAACATAACTGAATTCTTTTTTGCATATGCTTCTACAAGGTTGTACTGATAGTTTATGATGTTTTGTATTCTGTTTTCATTTATTTTGTCACAAATGTTTCTCTGTGATTCTTGCTGGTCTTTAAAATGATCACTTAAAGTGGCTGTGTAATATTACATGATTAGAAGGTTCTGGAATTTTCCAAACCATCCTTTGGATATTGGGCATTCAGATCATTTTTTTTTAATATTTGAATTTTTTAATCACTGTTGTGACCTCTGCAGTGAATCCCCGTTGAACTGTTTTCTTAAGATCTTGGAGATGAAGATATAGGAGCAAGGGCTATGACCATCTTTATGACTTTTTCTGTATTTGTCTAGATTCTGTTTGGAAGAAGTTGACCCTGAACAGGGAAACTGATATTTAATCTGGTATTTTCTCCTTGTGAATTAAGGGGCCAAGAGCCTGGTACATAATGCCTTTGACCAGTGATGGCAAACTTTTTAGAGCTTTCTGTGATTTATAGACAGCCCACGTGGCACGCATGCCATAGGTTTGCCAACACTGCCTTAGACTCTTGAGCTTTCCTTTATCTTTTCCAGATCATTCGAGGCATTACAGTTGGGCACCATAGTAGCACAGGCACAGGAACTTTATAGATTTTTCTGTCTCTGGTTCCGTTGACAGGATGAGGGTAGTAATTGCTAAGGCGTACCTTGTAAAATCACACATAAGGTATTGGCGAGGATAACGTGCGTAGTTCTTGGCATGTAGTAGGTACTCAGCAACTGTCGATTCCATTCTCTTTTTCCCCTTCAAAGCCTTTGCATGCCCTGTGGTAGCCACATTTACGGCGCCATGACAGACATGGCCAGTGCAAACACATGGTCTAAGATCCTCCATGGGAGTGCTCTCTGTGTAGCTTCTTAGCATGACCCCATGAAGAGTGATCTTGAGCCCCAAAACTCTTTGCAGTTTCATCCTAGTGCTCCTTCTCTGCTCCAGTCTCTGGGGTGCATCGGTTTCCCTGTGGGTTCAAACTCCCAGCTGTTACTAACAGTAGATTGGTTCTGGGAGTTAGGTCCAGCTATTAGTGCCCAGATCTGGCCTTTTAGGCATCTGTTTGTCTCAGCCCCAGAGAAAGCCAGGCCAGTGGGCAGCTTCTGAGAGTGGATTCTCCCTGGAGAAGATGAGACCCATACTAAACTAGGTGTTATCCTGGGGAGGGATTGGTGCAGGGACATTTGAGGAGGTGGGAATAGCCTTGGACTAAACTGATAATTCTGAACTTCAGTGACCTGTGTGTACCACATAGCTAACCACTTGCCTTAATTTCCATTAACTGCCTTTAATATTCAAGGGATAAGCAGGGAGAGGGGTGAGCTATCCGGGCTGGTGCCTCAAATAGGACATCTGCACAGAAGGGTCCAGTGGGAAAGGAGAACACAGGTAGACCGAGCAGGACTGCGATAAAACCTTCTCTTCCCAGGAACAAAAGAAAGCAAATAAATATAAAGTTACTTAGTGCTTATTATGGACCAATGTGCTAAATGCTTTATACATACTATTTTATCTTCATAATAAACCTGTTCCCACATGTTAGGATCACTATTTTATGAGTTCGGGCACTATTAAGACCTAGAATGGATAACGCAGCCGGCTCTGGATCACACAGTAGGTAAACAGTGGACCTGGGAATTGAAGTACTTGAAGTACTCGAAGACACTCACGTAGTTCCTCTATAGATGAAGTAAAATTGAAGGTTTTTTCCCTATGTTTTTTTTCATTTGTATCTTTTCTTGGATGAAAGATTTTGAAGTCTCGGAGTTAAGGGTCTCTAATTCTCTGAGAGTCTCAGTTCTGTTCTTCTAAGCCTTATCTCATCTCTAGCCTGAGAAAGATTTTGAGATTTTAGATGGGTGGGTCTTTAATGTTCTTACAGTGGTGACAATTGTGTGTTTTGTGCACTATCAGCTTTACCTTCGTTACGGAGTCTCTTTGCCCCCTTCTGCAAAATTCCAGGGCTGGCACAGTGATTCATATTTATCCACTCATGCACGTGTCAGCACAGGGTATGTGTGAACAGGTTTTTGCTGAACAGCAAACATATACGCATTGGCCTTTTGCTTCCTAAGCCCCAGGTGGGCTGCTCCCTGCACATTTCCCGTGGCACATTTGTTGTTCTGTTTTCCACTCATAAAGGGCTATGACCGTCTTTATGGTCTTCCAACAGAGTTAGAGGCCTGCATTGCACACTTAAGACAGAAGTGCTTGGTGCTGCCTTGTGGTTATGTTGGGGGCTCCCTGAGATCCTGAAGCAGCTGGAGTTGGGTATCTGGTGTGTTAGTGGAACCATCAGGAGACCTGTTGAGGGGACTCCTCTGAGGGGATAAGATCTAGAGTGGGAGTTAGACTTGGATTCTAGCATTGATTCTTCCCTGAATGGATTTAGATAAGCCCCTACCCAACTTGGTTCTTGCTTTCCCCATATGTAGGCTAGATCAGGTGATTCTTAATATTTTTTGTAGATCGAAGAGTCTCTTCCATCTCTAATTCTACTTAATGAAAGTGATCACTACTTAAATTTGTAATGACTCTGGCCTCTGCAGTTTCTCAATTTCTTTTCTTTATATTATTATTATTATTGTTATTATATTAGTGATTCTGAGAATTGAACCTGGGTCCTTCATGCTAAGCTACTTCCTCAGCCCTTCTTTATTTTTATTTTTTGAGGCAGGCTCTCACTAAGTCGCTAAGTTACTCAGGCTGGGCTCAAACTTGAGATCCTCCTGCCTCAGTCTCTTGGAGTGCTGGGATTACAGGTATATGTCACCATGCCTGGCAGATTTTCAGTTTCTTAGTCAGGGTCACTAATCCCTAGCTGCTAGCTCACCTTTGGCAGATTTGGGGATGTTAGCTAATTTAGAAGTTCCAGGCTGGACATGGTGGCACACGCCTGTAATCACAGGACTTGGGATGCTGAGACAGGAGGATCACCATGAGTTCAAGACCACCCTGGGGCTATATAGTGAGTTCAAGGTCAGTTTGAACTTCATAGTGTGACCCTGTCTCAAAAAAAAAAAGAAAAAAAAGACATTCTGGAGCTTTAGTACTACTTTAGCCTTGTCCTGACTTTTTGCCCTGGGCCTGTTCTTTGCCCTTGTTCCTATTTGTAAGCCAGCTGAGTATGGGGCTTACTGTGATACCTTTGCCTCTTAGTGCCTGGCCCTCAGAAAGGTGCCCCTGTTCTCTGTTCAGTCCTTAGTGTGTCCAGGACCAGATCCCTACCTGGTAAGAACTTGCAGTTTAGCTTTGCCTCTTGTTCCCATGGTTGTGCCCTTATTGCCTGGGCAGAACCTGGGTGACGTTACCTTTTTGGAGTCCTTGTCCACCATAGTCTCTACTGGCTTTTTGTGTGTGCACTGTCCCACCTTTTCTACTGTCCTGGGTTTCTGCCATTTTTCTTCTTCTTGACTTTGAGGTCTTGCTCTTTCAATAGTCAACTCCATAAACATTGGTTAACATCTGCCATAGGCCAGTGTTGGCTACATGGTGATGGTAGGTGGGAAGGTGGATACAAAGATTAAAAAGATTGTGTATTCCATCCTGAGGGACACATGAACTGAAACCATGCCTCTAGATCTGCTTTTAGCTCCTGATGCAACCAGGATGCTCAGGCATCCCAGTGGTTGAACCTCCTTTTGCTGTGTGGGTGCCTGTCTCTCCCATGCCATCACATGGTATGGGAGCAAAGGAAAGTAACTTTCACCTAGGTTGTCTCAGTTGATACCAGCATGATGCTGTGAAATAGCTTAGAAGAGGGACAATTATCTCCAATTTATAATAGAGGAAACTGAGGTCCAGAGAGGCTGACTGGGAATTCAGAGAAGATTCAAGATAAACAGCCAAATCACCAGTGTGTCCGAGGGCCTGCTCTGGGCTCAGTCTGAAGCCTCAGTCCTGAGTCACGTTCCTGGTTTAAATTCTGTCCATGTTTGGTTGAGGAGCACCAAATCCCAATGTGCACAAGCCTGTGTGTGTGTGTGTGTTTACTGTTGTTGGAGCAGGAGCAGGAAATGTAACGGATAAGAGTTGAACCAGAGATTGGATAATTGTTAAGCCCACATGCCATTAACCCTCATTTTGTTGCAGGACTAAAACTGTTTGAGGATCAACCTGTGCACAGGGTCTAAGTGAAATCTGTCAGAATGAGTGGGAAAGAAGCTATTTTTAGTTTGCAGAGTCACTTGCTGGGCTGTGTTAGCTGAGGTTTAAGCCAGTCCCCTACGCTTTCCACAGTGTTATTTCTGAAGGAGAAATACCACTTGAATGCTGTGTAAAACCCATTAATGAACCTGGAAGTTTCCAGGGCGTCTTTGTCCCGCAGCTCCCCCGGAAAGCTGCCTTTCCTGAATGACCTTCCTTCTTTCCTATATTTAATGCATTTCTAATTTTAAGTTTGTGTCAAGACTGTGGGACTTCAGTGCCCTAAATAACACAGAAATCTACCACCAGCAATCAGCTGAGTCCAGAGGGCTCTGACAGAATTGAACGCAACCTGAAGAAGCTTTCCCAAGTGGCTCTCTAGTGAGTGCCCTGGAGCACTGTGACCATTCCTAGAGGAGCCCGAGGTCTCTGACCATGGGGTCCTGGGAGTCCAAACATTTCCTGTGGCAGGCTTGGTGTTTTAGGCTCTCTCTAAACAGGACAGCAGTGCTTAAAATGGATACCAATGTTCACGCAAAGATTGTTCCTTTGGAGATTAGAAACTCTAGTACATCTGTGCTGCAGCTGCTGACATAGCAGGGGAATAAATAACATAAACCCCAAAGCAGTGGACTGGATCTGTCTTTGAGAATGCTCAGAAGAGAGAAAGAGCTACCAGAAAGGGCTGTCAAGTTGGAGGCAGGTGGTAAAAGATATGATACAGCAAGCATTTACTTCTGCCTACTCTTTATTTATTTATTTATATTTATCACCCTGCTTTTGTCCCTAAAATGTAAAATCCAGAAGAGCAAGGAGCTTGTCTGTCTTCTTCAAAGCTGTGTTCTCAGCATCTGCAACAGCCCCTGCCCCTAGTAGGGTTGATTCTATAAACAAAAAAATGAATGAAAGCAATGGTTTAGAGGTGCGTGACCCTCTTTCCCTCCTCTTCTCTCTCCACTTTACTCCAGTGTGTGCTTCTAAATTGCAGGCCAGTCCAAGAGCAGGCATTTCTGCATTTTCAGGCATTCTATCAGATGCCCTGCAGAACCAGTCGAGACAAGCTCTGACCCTGTACTGTGCCCTGGCGTTTCTTACAAAGGCCACTGGTGACGGGGTTCATAGTCTTCAGCACTTCACATTTCACCAAGGACTTTGCACACATTCACCTTAAGCAGATGATTGGATTTGCCCGTCTCTCTAAATACTACCTTAGCAGGATGGGGGAAGCAGAGGAGAGTGGAATAGTTCCTGTCTGAGGAGCTTGTGAGTTAGTAGCAGGACTAAGTTAAGTTCATTGCAGGACAAGCAGAGTGTGATAAAGGCAATGGAGAGTCTGAAGACAAAAATATGTTCACTGCATCCCATGTCGTTGGAGACCTTTGCTTTGTTGTATTTTCAGTCCCTGTGGTTTTGTTGGACTCTGTAGGGTTGGGGTAGGGAGTGGTGACTAGAAAGGCTGCCTGAATTGGAAATCTCGACCTTAAATTAGTTCTCAAGGGAGCTAATGTAAAGTAATGGGAATTTTGGCAAGGACTTGCATTTAAGAGGAAAACAGAGGAAGAGCAGCAGCCATGCAGAAAGACTCAGTATTGACAAGGGAAGAGGAAAGCGTCCCAGAAGTATCCCAGAAGCCAAGGAAACTTCAACAGAGTGGTCAGGGAGGTTGGAGACAGAGACAGGACCACCGGGTTTGGTGACATTTCTGAAAGCAGCTTCATGGGAAAGGCAGAAGCATGGCAGCTGAGTGGGTGACAGGTAGTAGGCTACTGGTTGGGGCAGTCCCTGCAAGAGACATGCTATCAAAGGAGAATGGGAGCAGGCTCAGTACCTTGACAGGAGAGACTAGTTCAAGTTAGTTTGGTCAGCATAGAGCAGTCAGAGTGTGTCAGAAGGTTGAAAGCAAGGATTAGAGAGAGAGAAAAAAAACACTTGTGAGCAGAGCTGCACAAGCGTGTGTGTGTGTGAGGGGGTAGTTTGAACCAGGCCCCTGTAGAGAGGAGAGATAGAGCTGAGACCACTGCAAAGGGGTTAGCTCGCACAAGAAGGAGAGGTGTTTTTTCTTTCTTGTAACTTAGGACATACGAAGATGGAAATGGTGAGGTAGAGAAGAGAATATTTTCATTGAAATGTATGTATCCTTTGTCATTATGTTGATATTAGTTTTATGTATTTATTCAACAAATCTTCATCCTACTGTGGGCCATGTACAGTGCAAGGCACCAAGAATTCATAAACAAAAGATAAAGTTGCTGCTCAATACTACAATACAGTATTTACTAGTAGTATAGTAATTATTATCTCCATCTCTAAATCAAATTGTGAGTTCTTTGAGGACGGGCATGGTCTTACTTATCTTTGTATAATTAGGACCAGGCTTGCAAAAACTAGCAGTGGAAGTGTGCTGAACACTATGCAAGCTTACGTTGGATGGGTTAAATCTTCCCAGTTGGATTGAAAGCCAAATTATCTGCTGCAGTGGGGAGGTTAGTACTAGGAGGCCGCCCGGGAGGGACTAGTTCACTTTACTCTATTGTGGGTTTGTCCAGTACCGTCTGGTGGCTGTCTAGAAATGAGAGAATAAAGATACCTTTGATGCCTGAGTGTTGGATGTTGCTGTTCTCATTCTGGGGGCAAGGAAACATTTTCAGAAAGAAAGCTAATGCAAGCTCAAAGTCACACAGTAATGGCAGAACAGAGACTTGTACTTGACTGTCAGACCCCTTGGTCTTATTGCTAGCCCCACAGATCAACAGCTTTCTCTGTAGAGACTTCTGATCAGATTGTGACCCTAGACTCTGGGCTCTGGCTACCACTGGTGGAAGTTGAGTCCGTTAGTCAGCTTTCCTGTTGCTGGGCATGATACCTGATACCCATAATTTAAAGGAAGAGAAGTTTAATTTGGATAACATTTTAAGGGGATTTAATCCATGGTTAGCTGGCTCCAGCACAGAAATGTCATGGTGGAAGGGTGTGGTAGAGCAAAGCTGCCCTGTTCATGGTGTCTAGGAAGGGAAACAGTGCCAGAGAGGAAAGGTTGAGGGACCAGAAATAGATCCTAAGGGCATGCCTCTGTAACCCACCCAGACATACCCAGAAGTGTGCTCTACCAGTCCCTGGGGTGGATCTTACCAGAAATGTGCTCCACTAATCCCCAGGGTGGATCCCAAAGCTCATCAATTTGACACTCTACCCTAACCAGCACACTGGGTGTAATGGAGATCTAGTAATGCAGTCTGGGCTCTGGGACAATATCTTATGGGGAAGAGTGGCCAGGAAAGGATAACTTTCCAAAGATTGGGACACTAAAGTGAATTCATGATTATAGTAAGCCTTCGGGCTGGTTGGTATTGGAGGTCTGCTGGCTGGACAGAATCTTGAATGTGGAGCAAGACCTGGGTTGGAATTTCTGCTCCATACGTACTATCCACAGGACTTTATATCACTCAAAGCCTTTCTAAATCTTAGTTTTCTCATGTACAAAGTTGTGTAGTAATATGTGCTTTACCTTACCCACAGAATTTTTGAAAGATGCAAATAAGATATCTCAGGGCGTTTGTAAACTGTAAAGTGCCATACAAAATCATTATTTTGGGATTCAAGCTGTTCTATGCTTCAGTTACAGGTTTTAAGTATGGATCAGAGCTACTCCTTTGACTTAACCACTTGAGATCATAGAGTGATATAGAGCCATTCTTGGTCTTGTGGTAAACCCCTATTAGAATCAAACCTAGTGAAAACAGTGGAGCTCAGATGCTTGCTAACCCACAGCCAATCTCCATACAGTTGCACATCATGAATTCCTGTCCAGGAAGCCATCAGCATCCATTGCAAGGGTGTTTCTGGCTTGCTTTCTCTCAGCAGCAGAGGAATCCAGCAGCACTGATTTAAAGTCCCAGTGACCTCATGTGTCACCACCCCACTCTGCAGAAATATGGCTGCCCCAGGCCTTGCCCAGGGTCACCCTGGAGCTGACCAGCTGTCTTTTGTGGCATTTGACCTTGAAAACTGGTCTTCCAGAGTGAAAGTAAATCAAGTGGAGGTTTCAAGTAAAAACAAGGCAGCAAGTATTAAGGAAGGCCATATTGGGTGGAGACAAAAGTCTAGGTCTGTAAAGACTGAGGGGACTGTGCATGTTTGGTTGGCCAGAGGATAAAACCTCCTTTGTCTCCACCACTGTTCTGCTAGCCTGGACTCCCATTATCTCTTGCCTGCTTGCAGCGACAGCCCTGTAGTTGGTAACCCTTTGTTTCTGGTTTGACCTCACCCCAGCTATCCCCATCAAGATGCCAAAGTGATGACTAAAAATATGTTTGATCCTGCTCTGCTCTTACTTTATAGAAAAGATCCTTAGAAAACACAGAACACAGAACTGGGGGTGTAGCTTAGTGATACAGTACTTGTCTAAAATGTGCAAGGTCCTGTTTGATCCTTAGTGTTACAAACAAAAATAAACTTCCAAACCAAAAACCAAACAGATAACCCAGAAAACATGTATTCCCACAATAAACATTTATACTGATTGTATGGAAGAAACCTTTAGGAGATGAAGGAGAATAACACCCAGCCTCTGCTAATGAGGGGTGTGAGAAACATACTACCTAAATTTTCCAGCCATTGTGCAAAGAACGGAGTTGAGTATGAGCTCCAGGGTTGCTGCTGGCCTTTTGCATCTCTGTCTCCTCATCACCTTGCTTGCTGCCCAGTACACAGTAGGTGCTTAGCAAGTGATTGCTATAGGGATGAGTGTATGTTCTTGTTTTTTAATAGCTTCCCACTTAGATAAAGTCCAAAATCTCTGGGTTATCATAAAAAAGCTTTTGTTGATCCAAATTTTGTCAAAATATCCAGGCTCACTTTCTGCCAGTCTCTCCTTGTATTGCACAGTTCATCTATGCCAAACCAACAAAGGTATCTTAGTGTTTGATACTTCTGGGTCTTTGTATGTGCTGCTGCTTTTTCCCTTCGCCCATAGCTGCTTATACAATTACTGATTACTCCCCAGTAAATAAAAAAGATTGTATTTCCTGTGCATCTTCACATTGCTACCATCTAGCCTGACAAACATGCCTTTCTGAATTGAGTTTTTCTTTGGTTGATGTCATTACCCTCCTTCCTTGGCTCTGTTGAGCTGTTGTTCCTGTAGCCTTTCCTCTTTTCCCTCTACCTTTTTTGTCCTTGATCGCTCTTGAGAGTTAAGGTCTGGAATTGTTGGGTTGCTTGTAGCCTGGCTTTGGGCTGTAATGAACCATGGCCTGCCTTTTGTCTTTACCTAATGCCTCAGATTTCCTACACTGGCCCTATCCAGAAAACTGGACCTCTCTGTCCGTGTTACTTGCATAAAGACCCTGACTTGATCAGCATCTGGATTTTACCAGTGCCACTGCCCAGGGGTTGGACTCAATCCTGGACCCTTGGTCACTGTTTGGGACCTTGTTCTGAATGGCTGATTTCCCTGGTACAGTGCCATCTGCTTGTTCCAGTGGTGGATGTTGCTTAGAGTTTCCTGCTTGGAGGGCTTTGGATCAATGGGACCTCTTTGTTGTTGGCACTGGCCTGAGTCAGGCCTCTCATTGTCTGGTTTTTGGCATTTTTTTAATTGGATGCTGCCTTAGAAGCCAACCCTACCTGTATTCACTTTTCTTCCCCAAACATTATTGCCATCTGGTTTCAGCCTCTCCTTTGCCTGCCGCCTCTCCTTTGCCTGAGTCACTGCCTTGGTAGTTGCTCTTGAGGTAGATAAAAAGAAAACATTGTTCTTGTCACTTTCAAGGAAGTAAAACCAGGCCATTCTCTTGGGATACAGCCTTCTGAACCCCATGGCCTCAGCTCAGTTGGTAGAGGGGCTGCTGCATCGTGACTAGAAGGGAGAGGTTAGTCTTTTATGGTTATATAATTCCCTTCTGTGATACAGAGGCTCTCTGTGGGTTCACTCTCAATGGTGGTGGCTACCTCCTGAATCTGCAGATCGCATTTGGAAGAGAGCTCTTTATACCAGATGTCTGTTATCATTTAAGCCAGGGGGATAGTGGCTAGGGGTAGCAGAAATGGAAACAATCAGAAATACCTTTGCAAAATGAGCAGCTGCTGCTGTAACAGTCAGTCCCCCTCAAGAGCCTCTGGCTTTTCAGAAGGGCCAGAGTCTTAGTAGAAAGGAAGCCGGAAGGCAGGATGGGGGTCCCATCACAGGTTCAGGTAGGCTGCTTGGAGTGCCTGTAGGCACCTTTCATGCACCACTTTAGGAGACCCATCTGACCAGGGAAGTTTGCTTGTGGCTACTGAGCAAAATGCATTTGTCATTGTAGCCACTACTCCCTAGATTCAATGAGGAAAGTTCCTTATTCAAAAGAATAAGCTAGTTATCCTTGAGTTGTTCTCTGTGGTTTTATTTCCTTGAAGCTCCTGCTGAGTAAGCGTTCTTGCTAATGGTGTGGAGTATACACATTGTTTGAGCACAGGGTCTGCACGAGGGAGCAACAAATAGGGGAAAGACTTGGAAGAAGCAAGAGACTACACTGTGGCTTGACCTTGGACAAGCCACTTTGATTCGCTGAGTCAGAGTTTGCATAATAATACTTACTTGGTTTACTTCTCCAGGTTGTCATCAAATGATGTCAGGAATATGAGAGCATTTTATAAATTAAGACGCAATAAGCGAATGTAGATTTTGTCATTAGATTTCTTCTGTGGGTTTCCAGGAAACCTTACTTTCTTACAATTCTTTAGAATTCTTTATCAGTTATCATGGATGTGAAGTTTGATATATATCATTTTCATGATTCTTATGTTCTTCTTTATCCACCGGTATTTGTTGGTATGCAGGACACATTGATTACATAAGGAACTTAGACTTGGAGTGTGTAGCAGGGAGGGCAGCATCCTAAACCTTCTAAATGGACTGAGATTAGTGGAATAAATTCTTGACTGTTAAAGAGGATATTCAGGTTGCCCAGGTTGGAGGCAAATAGGTGACTGTGAAATGGTATGCACTCTACCCTTATCATAGAAGTCTAGCTGGTGCCAGAAGATCCAGACCCTGTGACCACTCATTCTTTCTTCTTTGGAGCAGATGAGGGAGGTGAGCAGCCACCCATAATAGCCTTCTTTCCCCAGAAACTAACCATCTAAATCTTGGGGTAGTAAAAAGTGCCTTGGGAGCTATTTTACTTCTTCATGATTTCTTTCTTGGGGTTCTGGTTTGTTTGCATTCACAGTGGCAGCCAGAGTGAGTTTTGGATTTTCTCAATCCTATCCATTCTACTAGCAAATCCAAACCGTACCACTTTCCAAGGCTCATGTTAGCACTTGTCCAGTTGAGTCTTCTCGAGACAACTTCAGTTGCCAGTTCAAGTAGAAGCCATTTGGGGACAGCTACCATATCTTCAGTGCACAGCACAGTACCCATCAGAAAGCAAGTAGGTGGGATTTGTGATTAAGTTGATGGAAATCTCTGTTCACTTAGAGGTTTGCGTGTTACTAGTAGTTGGTTATATTACCTTGTCTGTTTATCTCATGGTCTTTCAGGGGAAAGTAAATGGTACTATAAAGTGGGCACTGTGTCTGCATGTTTTGGAGAACATATCTGAGGGTGAGGCCAGGGATGAGATGCTAGGTCACACAGTAGAGACTTGCAGAAGTCTTGGGAACTTCAGCTCCATTTCCTCTGAAGTAGCCTGGGAGAGGTTGGTCATGGGATAGCTGTGTTGGTTGCTAACAGAATTGTGATACATTGATTCTGCAGGGAGAGGAACAAATACGGGATGCTGACTCCTCCAGTAGTCTCAGCATGAGGGTCATAGAAATATAAGCATCTTTTCCAATCTACATCGCTCCATTCCACAGACACCTATTTAACACAGGCACACAAATGGTACATTTCCCTCTGCACCCCTCAAGGTGAAATTTCTGCCGCTGCATAGGGACTTGTGGGAACAGTTCCATAGTTACTGCTCTACAACGCATTTATCATTCTGCTCCCCTGGCACATTTTGCCAAGCTGCATAATTTCCCTGTTCCTTCCTACACTCACCAGCTCCATGATGATGATGCATCTGGTGGCCACAGCCTCCCTCATCAGGGTCTGAGGTGTAGTGGAAAGAGCAATGTATTACTAATAAGGATAGCAGGTAGCATTCGCCATATCCGGGTAGGTGCCAGCTTCTCTATTGAGCACTTTCCAGACGCTACCATCTCTCCAATCTTCATGTGAATGCAGCAGAGTTGGTGTTATTATTCTTCAGCTTGTAGATAAAGAGAGTAAGACTCGGAGGTAGTTGCTTGTCCAAGGTCACATGGCTAGTAAGTGACAGAGTTGAGGTTAAAACCTCAGGCCCTAATCAAAGTCAGGGCTATTAAATATCATGGTTCCTTTCTGAACTCTGATGTTAACTTGTCCCTGTGGGACGTGGGCCCAGAAACTTGCTTTTCCTGGGCCTCAGTTTCATAATTTCTATAATAATAAGCAATACCAGAGTCTTTCTAAAGTTCTAATGTCAGTACCATTCTGGTTTGGTTAGAGCTCTCAGCTACATAGAGACTGATTTCATTTTTGTTGTTGTTGTTGTTGTTGTTTTTTGGGTACTGGGGGTCAAACTCAGGGCCTTGTGCTTGCTAGGCAAGTGCTCTACCACTGAGCTAAATTTCCAACCTTTGAGACTGATGTCTTTTCAGCTGTGAGGTTTTCTGGTTTCATTTTAATTTTTTTTTTTTTTTTTTGGTGCTGGGGATTGAACTCCGGGCCTTGTGCTTGCGAGGCAGGCACTCTAACCACTGAGCTAAATCCCCAGCCCTTGTTTTGATTTGTGATGGCAGGCTAGCTGCTATGTATTAATTCCACAACAACAACATTAATGTCAAGCAATTATAAGAATGCATAATATAAAATAGTATGGATCACTGGGGATTTAGCTCAGTGGTTAGAGTGCTCGTCTAGCAAGCACAAGGCCCTGAGTTCGATCCCTGGCACCAGAAAAAAAAAAAAATAGTATGGATCCATGCTGTCCAGTAGATCTATCTGTGATGATGGAAATGGTCTTGATCAGTCCCTAGGGTAGCTGATAACAATATGTCACTACTGAGGACTTGAAACACAACTAGTGTGATCAAGGAAGTGAATTTCTAACTTTAATTAATTATGATGCAGTACCCACAATTGACCAGTAGCTGTTATATTGTCAGCACAAGTGTATATAGTATAATAATACCATAAAACTAAATAGAGTATAAAGGCTTCCATTCCCACTTTAACTTTTTTCTGTCCCCTATGTTCTAACCAAGGCTTCTGATTTTCATGTTGGTTTTTCCAGATGTACTGTTGACTTGTATTGGGCTTTCAGCTTTCAGCATACCCAGTTACATCTTATTTCTCCTGCCTTTGAGGTATATAGAAAAGATGGGTAGTGCTGTATGTATTTCTTAGATGAGGAAACTGAGGCACAGAGAGGTTAAATATAGTAGTAGGAATTAAGGAGATACCTATTGCATGAATAAGTGACTTATCAAAGCCATTTTGGGGGCAGTAGAACCAGGACTGGAAACTTACATCTTCTGATTGTTAGCCAAAGTTTCTTCTAGTTTTCCTGTCACTGATGTGCCAAGCATTGAATAGAGAGCTGCTGCTTATACTTCGTTTACTGTTAGGCAAAGGACTTTTTCATTGTATATCTTTCTATACTATTTGATTTTTTAAAATGCTGTGTAGACATCATCTTAATTATAAAAATAAAACAAGTATTTGGAAAAGCTTTATGAGATGTTATGAAAAAGAGCTGTTCCCTTCTTGGAGATGTTAGAACCGTCATGCTAATCAGACAGGCAGGTTTCCACATGTAATATTTAAAAGATTTCCATCCACTAATATTTCAAGAAAATAATATATCACAACAAAGCAGTGTTATTTCAGGAACAAAAGCTTGCTTTTACATTTGAAAATAAATCGGTATAATTCACCATATTCACAAAATAAAAGATGAAAATTTAAAAAAATAATTCTAACAGATACAAGAAAATCATTGACAAAATTTAACACCTGTTTTTGATTAAAAAAACTAGCAAATAGAAATTTAAGAGAACTTCTGCATTTTAATAAAGGACGTTTATAAAATTCTAATTCAAGGAACTGCTAGGGGCTAGGAAGAAAACAAAGGGGAGGAAAGTGAGAGGGGAAGATGGGAGAAGGTAGAAGAGAGGGTGGACAGGATCCAGGTACCATATGTGCATTTATAGACATGTCACAGTGAAACCCACTAATTTGTGTAGTTAACATGTTAGTAAATTAAAAGTTTTAAAATGCTAACTTCATTATTAGTGGTGAAAAATGTAATGTGCTCCTTCTTTGATCAGAATATGGCAAATGTGCCCTCTGTCAGCATTTTTACTCAGTATTATATTAGATTGAGATTCTTGCCATAAAACAAGAAAAAGCAATAAAAAGACTTTAAAATTCAGAAAGGAAGAGGTAAATCTGTTCCTATTCACAAATGACATGACTGTTGAGGTGGAAAATCTTAAAGACTCTGTAAAGTAAATATTAGAACCAAGAAGGTAATTTAGCAGTGTATAAAAAAAACATTCAAAAAAAATTTTTTTTGTGTGGGGGGCTATAGCAGCAGCAGCAGTGGCAAAAAGGAATTAGAAAAAGTTAATTTAAAGTTAGTTAAAAAGCAATTTTCTTTTACAGTTATATCTAGAGCACAAAACATTTAGATATAAGCCTAACCAAAAAATGTGTAAGACCTATATATAAAAACTTCAAAACATTGCTGGAAGAAGTTAAAGGAAACCTAAATAAATGAAGAGACATGTAACATTCATGGGGTTGAAAGGCAGAATCTTGTCAGTTCTCCCCAAATTGATGTAAATTTAAAGCCATCTGATGGTCCCAAGAGGCTTTTTTTTTTGGGGGGGGGAGTGTGTAGAAGTTGACAAGTTGATACTAATATTTATATAGAAATATAAAGACTCACATAGTCAAAGCAGTCTTGAAAAATAGAAATGAAGTTGTAGGATTCATATTACCTGACTTCAACATATTTCCTTTAAAATTATGGATCCATCCATGAAAACAATAACCAAAAAAAACTCCTCTTAAAAAAAAAAACACAGTTTAAAGAAAGGGCAAAGGGTTTGAAGGTATTTCTTCAAAGATCGTATACAAATGGCAACAAGCATATGAAAACATGCTCAACATCACTGATCATTAGGGAAATGCAAATCAAAATCACAATGAAATATCACTTCATACTTACTAGGATGACTTCTGTCATAATACCTATAAATGACATAAGAGTTGTCTATACTGCGGAGAAATTTGAACCCCTCTGCACTATTGGTGGGGATGTAAAATGGTATGGCTTCTGTGAAAAAGTTTCCTCGAAAAATTCTACTTCTGGGTCTATATCCAAAAAGTAAAAGCAGAATTTTAAAGAGATATTTGCATACACCTATTCATAATAGCACTATTCACAGTGGCCAGAGGTGGCAGCAACTCAGGTGTCTGTGGTTGGGAGAATGGATAAACAAAATGTGCTATACTGTGTACTTAACAATGGACTATTATTCAGCCTTAAAAAGGAAGGCAGTTTCCTTTTTTATTTGTTGTTGTGTTGTTTGTTTATTTAAAACAGGGTCTCACTATATATCTAGGCTGGCCATGAACTCACTGTGTAGCTCAGGCTGGCCTCAAATTATCAATCCTCCTGTCTCAGCTTCCTCAGTGCTGGGATTACAGGTATAAACCACCAAGCCTGGGCAAAAGCCATCTTGATACGTGCCATGCATGAGTAACCTTTGAAGACATTATGCTAAGTCGCGTAAGCCAGTAACAAAAAGACAAATATATGATTCCACTTGGGATGTACCTAGAGTCATTAAATTCATAGAGATAGAAAATAAAAAGGTGATTGGAAAGGGCTGAGAGGAGGAGGAAACAGGGAATTATTGTTTGATGGGTACAAAGTTTTAGTTTTGCAAAATGAAAAGGTTCTAGAGATGGATGGTGGTATTGGTTGCACAATAATGCAAATGTACTTAATAGAACTGAACTGTACAGTTACAAATGATTAAGTTTTATGTGTATTTTACTACAATAAAACAACTGAGGGGGAAAAGTCTCATTGATTCATATGTGAAGGACACTTCTATATGAAATTTATTTTGAAATACACAGGAAAAAAAGGAGTGATGAATGGAGAGAGGGACAGCTATGTGTGATAAAGCAGATACAAACAGTAAAATATTAGTTGTAGAATATAGGTGGTAGGAATATGAGTGCTCACTGTATAATTATTTAAGCTTTTTATATATATATATATTTTTTTGGGGGGTGATGCTCGGGATTGAACTCAGGGCCTTGTGCTTGCTAGGCGAGCGCTCTATCACTGAGGTAAATCCCCAATCCCTTTTCTATATGTTTGAAAATTTTCCAAATAGGATATTGGGAAAGAAGCAAATTATTTTTTTAAAAAATCAGTCTTGCTTCTAATGCTTTTAGCCACAGTTCAGAAGAAGTAGTGACCTTGAGCCAGCCTTGAGCGGTGCATGGTCTGGCCTTGGCCAGCGGTTCATATCTCAGCCTTTGAGCTTCCTTTCTGTAGTGTGAGGCTGAAGGCAAACTAGAAAGGGGCCCTCATGACTGCTGACCATTTTCTCAAGAGACAAGCGTAAGATTAGGCACAGACTAGGAAACTGACATTGTTTGAGAGTTTCCTTACTTAGCATTCAGTGCATCCACTATGTCATTTATCTCTGCTAATAATAAGTACATATTATTATCTCTGTTTTACACATGGGATCACCAGAACTTGAGGGTAAACACCTGGCCCAGAGCTGCACAGCAGGTTGGTCGCAAAACTGGGCTGCCACCCAGGTACCTTGACTTGTAGTGTTAACTAACTGCCCTTTCTGCTATCCCAGGTGGCTTTGTTAGCATCTTGGGATATTGGTATCTTGCCCACAGGAGAGAAATGCTGATGAGGCAGTGACTTGGGTTTTCTTTGACTCCTCTTTTTGGTCTGAACAGTGTTCTTCCCTTTTGAACCTGTTAGAATGGACTCAACTGGGTGGCTGAACCATTCCCATTCAGCTTTGCCCTTATTTGTTGTATTGGAAGGTGGAAGGAAGCCAGGCTGGAGATCCCATTTAGTGTTGGTTGGTTTTGGTGATCCTGGGGATGGAATTTAGGGCTTTCACACTGAGCTACATCCTTAGCCCCCCTTTTTTCACTTGTTATTTTTAGACAAGGTCTCCATAAGTCGCTCAGGCTGGGCTTGAACTTGTTATCCTCCTTTCCCTCGGCCTGTCAGAATGCTAGGATTACAGTGTGCCCTACCACACCTGGCTGCATTGAATGTTTCATTAGAAATTTGTTTTCTGGGGCTCACTTCCTGTAATTTCACCTTTAATTCAAAATAAAACAAGTAGTTTAAAAGAAGGTAGATAACTATCCCTTCTCCTTTCCAAATATTGCTAAGAGCTTCTGTAGCTTTCCTTGAGGCATGTCCTACTGATGTCTGAGCATAGGTGCAAATTGAGAATGGGACTGACAGCGCCACCAAAGTGGTTTTCTCAAGGGGCATGGCCAGGTCCAGAATAGCACAGCCATCCGCTGCCAGATGGACAGGGTTCCAAGGAGCTACAGATTTGGCCCAGAGGGTGGCCTTTTCTCTGCGCTTGCACTTTGGAATATCCCTCGTGCCTCTGCTCCCTGCTGGCTCACTGAGTCCCTGCCCCGCAAGGCCGACCCCTCCCTCAGGACTCACGCTGCCTGTGGTGCTGGGCACACCTGGATGATCCAGAGGAAGCCTGCAGCACACTGTATTCATGCAGTGAGGTGGCACCTCAGCGCTCTGTATTGACATGCCCAAATTAATTCGCCGTGGAGAACAGCCCTCTCAGCTGAAAAGCTCGGGCAGCCAGTTCGGAGTGTTCCGGTGGGAGTGTTGGGGCTGAAGAGGGATGGGTCTTTCTGCCCACACTCAAGTGCTCTGGCCTGACTTACCTTGATACTTCATTATCTTGGGCACCAGCAGGCTAGGGAGGGAGGTGGAGACAGAAGGGTGGGCAGAAATCAGAATAATTAAGTCCACTTTGCTTTTTGAATTAGAAAGGAAAAAAGTATGTTTTGTCATCTAGCTTGTTTACTATCAAAATATGCTCTTCTGTTCTTTCCTCTACCTTACTCTTCCTTTCTTTTCCTCCTGTCCCTTGTCTGTCTTCTACTCTTTTTTCCTTTCTGAGAGTATGAAAATACGGAATGGTAAGAAAAATACAGCACACTAGCTTCCTGTCCTCTTCCCCAGGTGACAGAGTTGCCACCTTAAGGTGAAGCTCAGAGTGTACTCTTTCCTCTTTCAGAGTGGTCGCATTTGTTATCTCTGTCCCACAACAGTTCACTGTTTGATGAGGCAAGCCTGGCCAAGCTAAGAAACTAGGCAGAAGTGAATAATTCATTCCATTGCTTTGGCCTTTTCTGATCCCTGGGAAGTATCCCTGCTGTCTCTTCTGGTGAGCACTGTGGGTGATCAAAGTTTTGTCTGTGTGTCCACTTAGCATCAGATGCTGGTTGTCATATTCTTTGTAGAACTTTAATTCTGTGTTGCCCAATACACTCATATAGTCCCAGGATGTCCTTTTTCTTTGCCCAATGTCGATTTCTTCTGACTCCCAAGCATGAATTTGTATATCCTTACATCTCTATCACTGACAACTTCATGTCAAAAGTATCACATAATTCTGGGCAAAGATACCCATAGGAGGTAGAAGAGTCTGGGGCTCCTCCTAACATCAGTGTCAGAGTCCTGGTGAGCCAGAGATTTTGTAATGTAACATATTTAACTGGAAGTCTGGACATTTGGGTTCTAGACTTAATTTGCCAGTGACTCACTTCTTGGCCTGCAACAAGTCATTTTCCTTTTTTGGGTCTCATTTTTTCTGTATCACTTAGGTGCCTATAAGAATGTAGATGTAAATTAATGTGCTTATACCATATTGTGAGCAAGCCAAAGCCCTATCTTGGTGCATTGTCTTTTAAAGCAGTGGGTCAAACCAGTGGTGGGGCAACCACAAGATGTCTGAGGGTTGTTTTTGATATTGTCACTTCTTTCCTCTCTCAGCTGCAGAATGCAGCCTGTGGACTAGTTTAGGTCTTCTAAGAAATTATTATTATTTTTTAGTTTTTGGTTTTTAAGACAGGGTCTTGTTATGTAGTCCAGGCTGGCCTTAAACTTGTGGCAGTGCTCCAGTGAGTGTCATGCTGGAGCATTGCCACAAGTTCAAGGCTAGCCTGGCTTACAAAGTGAAATTATTATGAACACAGTACCCTAAGGCCAGTAGCAGAGATCAGAGCACCATGTCTTTTGGTGGAAGAGCCATTGCTACTTTGGGTTTTGAAAGCTGGTGAAGGAATAGTGGCCTTTGCCTGCTAGGGTTTGTCCCCTAGAGGATCTCTATTTCCGGACCACTGACTCCTTGTTTTACCCCTAACAGTGCGTGTCACTGATCATCAGGACACTATACAGGAAAACGGCAGCACCCCAGATCTGCCTTGCCAACAATCCAAGGCAGATCCTTTGGGTGGGGAGATTCACAGAAGGCTCCAAGATCCCAGGTTCTTAAGGTCTAACCAGATCATGGGCGATGTGGTCACACTGAACACTGTCCAGGAATTCCATTTTAGAGTATAAATAAAAACTCATCCTTCTATTGGTATTTACCACTATTTTGTGAGGGAGTTAGGAAAGGGCTTTCTAAATTTTTATTCATTTATTTGTTTTGCAGTCCTGGGGATAAGACAAGGCTTTCCCCACCCTGTCCTGCCCCTTGCAGTGCTTGGGATTGAACACAGGGCCTCATGCATGCTAAACAAGTGCTTTTACCACTGAGCTACATCCCCAACTCAAAACAAGGATTTTCATTTAAAAAATAATTTTAAATTTTTGGTTGTAGTAATAATGCTTGTTTATTGTAGAATTATAGAAGTACTCCAGAATCATCCATAATTTCACAACCTAGAGAAAACAATTTGTGACATTCTAATACATTTTCCATCTTTTTTCTCCATATATTTTGAAAAAATGAGATATTAAATAATGTTTTCCTTATATCCAGATTTCTACTTCTAATAGTGGTAACATTTGCCCCATTCTATTTAGATATTTTTAAAAATAATTATTTATACTTTAAAAAGAATATCCTGTTACTGTTTGGATGTATCACAGTTTGTGATTATTAAAAATGTAGGTTGTTTACAAGTTTTTGTTACTAAAAATTAGGCTGCAGTCAGCATCTTCATACTTAAGTCTTTGGTCAAATCTCCAATTGTCTCAGGAAGGATTTTTAGAAATAGGATTCCTAATGAAGGATACAGACCTTTAAAGATTCTTGACATATACTTAGTATGGCAAGAAGTTTTGAAGCTTGCACTCTGGTTCTTAATCCTGTGCTCATCACTGGTAGAATGGCAAGTGCTAAGTGTTTGAAACATTTCATGTGAAAATTCCCTGTACCCCCAAATGAGGCATGTGTTTTAGAGATACCCACGTGCTCTTGCCATCCTCAGCCCAACTGAATGGCACCCCAACTCTGCAAGTCTCTTGGTGTGGTACTTGCTGGTTTCCTTGGTGAGAACCGTGCTTGGCCCAGAGAGCTGGAAGCTTCATATTACCTTGGATTGACTAAACAGCCAGCCTTTCTTATTAGAACATGAAAAAGAGGCTGATCTATTACTTGTCAGTTGAGAATAATGTATGTGAAAACACATTGAAAACTGTGAAGAACTCTATAAATGTAATGTGTTATTATTAGGGTTGCTTTGAATTCAAATAATAATGCTGATTTGACTACTAAAGAATTATATAATTTTTTTCATAATGTTTTTGATAGAGTAAAGAGCTTTGATATTTGGATGATGGCATGAACCCTCAGAGAATATCGAGTCTGTTTCCCTTGTTTTACAGATAAGGAAACTGAGGCTCAGAGAACTTAATTGTCTGTAATATTGCTCAGCAGAATAAGCCTGGCAGCCATCTCTCCTCACTTCAGACTCTTTCTGCTACATTCTTGGCTTCGCTTAGAACCAAGTGTAGCAATTAATAACATGTTCACGTGTGCTTCTCAGATTCTGTTTAATATTTTTATCAGATAGTTTTAGCAGCCTGCTTGTTATATTGTACTAATCTGCTTCGCATGACATTTAAAAAAATCGATGGAGTCCTAGGAAATACTGGATGAACTTATCATTAGATTATTTCCTCTTCTGAATTAGTGAACGTAGTGCGCACACACACACACACGCACACACGCGCGCACACACACACACATTCTTATTAGGTAAATAAAGACAATGGCAGTGGTCTTTGTGGAGATTCACCAATTGCAACCTCTAAGCCCCTCACCCTGGTGCTTGCAACCCCTCTCTTTGCCTAATTACCTTGCAATATACTGTTTACTCATTTGTTGTGTTTATTATTTATCTTCCTGTGCTAAACTGTAAGTACAATGAAGACAGGACTTTAAAACAATCTTCTCAATGTTTAAATCAATGCCTGATATATAGTAGCATTAAGTATTTATTGAATGAATAAATAGCTCCTGAATTAGGAATAGGATGTTTGTGTTGGGGATGGAGACCTGAGATCTAACTCTAGTTCCTAATTGCCTGTAAAGACTTGGGCAAGTCTTCAAGTCTCCTTGTAGCATCCATAAAATAGAAGAATTGGCTCTGTAAGGTTCTTTCTACCTCTAAAATTCCATAATTCTGTACATTCTTAGTTTTTTAATGCTTAGTAGAATCGGTTTTTATTTTCAAATAAAATTTTATGTAGAACCTCAGCCTCAACAACTAATAAAAATGTAACTGTTCTGCTTGAGTTGGGAGTGGGGACAGGTTAGGGTGAGGAGAACCGGCCCTGCCCATGTTGCTGTCTACCTGCAGGTCTCCTCTTCATGGTAGTAGCTGAGGCGTATGTAAGGGCACTCAGGCTCTACAGGGCTTCCTTTCAGAAATCTGGCTCTGAATTCAGTGCAGAGGCCAGAGGTGGAGCTCAGGAGTAGATCCCATACTTAACATGCACAAGGCCCAGGGTTCAACCCTCAGTACCACAAAATAAATACATTTAAATGCAGGTCATGTTTTTCTATAAAATTTTGTTTGTGCTCAGATATGGGCCCTTGAAGGAAATGTTAACTAATGAAATAAGAGATGTGACCATGGTGTTATGTGGTGGAATGGTAGATGAGGTTTTCTTCCTAGAAATAATCTCACTTATTGTTATGCAAAAACAAAATTAGGATAAATTGTCTGATTATGTAATTTTATTACAAACTTATTTGGTTGAGGTTACTCAATACACTTTTGTTTATTGTAGTCTTCCATGGGTAAAAATGCCGTGTAGCCTGAGGCCCAAAGATAGGTCTGTTTGTTTTGGAATTGCCAGAGGATCAAGGGGTCTTTAAAAGGATTCTATATTAAGGATCCCTTAGTCCTGGCCCCACTGCACTGAAGTGGACCATTGTTAAAATTAATAGAACTTGTGCTTAAGCAGCGGGTCTTACATGAAGGAGAGTTGTCAGTATATGGGCGCAGTGGAACAACGAATTAAAAATAAACGACCCCAGCAGTTTCTTTTCTCCTGAATGTGTAACCAGACTGAACTTTCTCTGGGTTACCAGCTGGGAGGCAGGCTAAGCTAATATTTACCTGGTTCTGTGATCTGAACTGTTTGAGGGATGGTTTGGCTTGTTTGAATTTGAGTATCCATAATAATCAAGAGAGATTGAAAGCCCTTGTTTTGTTGAATACATATTTACCATGTATTATATTACCTTTTATTAATATAGCAGCTAAAGAAACATTCAGATTAAATTGTCTGTAGGCTCATTTGATTGGTACCCCTTCCTGGGTAACAGCACTGATATACATACCCAACAATACCTTTCATTTAAGGATCTCAGTATCTTAAAAAAAAAATCCTTGTGTTTGTAATTATTCAGTTTATTGTGAAAACCAGTTGAGTCTTGTTTTAATTAATTGGGCATTTTTGGCACTGTGTGTTTCAGAGAGGTGTAAGCACAAAGATGCCCTTTTCAGTAGAAACTTTTTTGAGACTGTTGTCATGGGAAAAGCATAGCCACTTGTTGATGGTTATTACTGATTGCCCCAACTGACTGGTCCTGTCTGGTGCTATGGTAACTGTAGGAACATTTGGAATTATTCAAACTCAGATTTTCCAGTGACACTTATTTTGATGATTCAAAATTTAAGGATTCAATAACACAGAATTATTTTCTAGTTTTCCTATTTGTCCACCTGGATATTTGTCATCCTTAAAGCAGCATATTTTTGTTTGCCTAGTTTTAAAAGCTTTTAAAACTACAGATATCTTTTGGTATCCATGGGGGATTGAATTCAGGACCTTCTATGCATATCAAATTTTAGATGCTCAGATCTCTTATGTAAAATGGTGTAGTGTTTGTGCACATCCTCCTGTATACCCTAAATCATTTCTAGATTATTTAGCATATCTAATACAGTGTAAATGCTATGAAAAATAATTTTTGTACTTTATTGGTTAGGGAATAATGACAAGAAACAAGTCTGTATGTTCACTACAGATGCAATTTTTTTTCTGAATATTTTTGACCCCATAGTTGGTTGAATCTGCCCGTGTAGAACCTCTGAATACAGAGGGTGGACTGTAGTTTGTTCTTCAGTAGAGAGCTTGTTTGTTTTGAACTTAAAGGAATTTAAATAATGTCTCACAGTAACAGTGCCTTGTTTTCTTATCTGCTTATCACATCAATTTTGTGAAATATGGCAAAGGTTATTGTCCCATTTTATATATGAGGAACCTGAAGCCTGGAGAGATAGCCAGTGGTGCAGCAAGTACTAGAACCCAGGCCTCTTGATTCCTAGTTTAGTGTTGTTTCCAAAAGAGTTCCAACCCATTGCATATCATTTTTCTTCCTCAGCTTGCCATCTGGATGTCACAAGACAACATTCATCTATCAGTACAGATTAAAATGAGAGAAAAATCAATGAGAACTAGTAGTGAATTCAGACAGTATCAAATTAATAATCTTTCATTCCAGAGAGTTGCTTAAGCCTCCATTTAAAATGAAAGATGGTAGAAATTAACTATCTTAGATAGATTTCTGGTTAACCATGTGTGTCTTTCTTTTGTGACCTATAGAACCTGAGGTCATCTGTACAGAAAATTTGCTATTGCCATACAACTGACTTTTCATTACTGTTGTCTTCTTTCTCAGTGTTTAACCTTTTGTAGTGTGGTGGAAGAAAATTGTATTTGGACCATAAAATTAGACCTAACTTTACATTGATTGTCATTCCAGAAAAATAGATATTTTATATTGGGTTGTTTTTTTTTTTTTTTTTTTAATGGTGCCGGAGCTCGAACTCAGGCCCTTGTGCTTGCAAGGCAAGCACTCTAATCACTGAGCTAAATCCCCAGCCCAAAAATAGGTATTTTAAAATCCAAATGTATTGTTTTAAAACATAATTACAGTGTAAGATTAATGTATAGCTCAGGATAGCCTTTGTCATCATGAACATTTTTTATTAGGTGGTTGTTCATATATTTAAAAGCATATGGCCACTGACTGAATTAATATGCCTAAAAACAATCCATTGCTCCTTATGTTGTCTTTTCCCTCAGCCACCTGACTTGGATTTGCTCTGCATCTCCATTCCCACCCCACAGCAGTAACTAAACAAGAAGAGACACCAAAACAATAGTTTTTGGGTGTCAACCAAGCAGTACTGTGTTGATTTCGCCACCTGGACCCAGAGGCAAGAAATTTCTCAATATTCCTTCACTACTTCTTTTCTCCTTTTAAGGGTGATCCTCCCCTTTCTTTTGTTATTCAGAGATCTGTAAACCCTACTTTAAGCAACCTCTTTCTTCTGTGTACCCACACATTTATTTCCAATAATTTTTCATCTTCCTGTTCTTTCTTCCCTCATTTTTTGATTTAGTAACTTAAGGAACATTTGTTGCTCCTTTCTTTTTATTTTCCGCCCTTCTGTTTAACCCTCCTACCTCTGGCCCAACCCCCCATTTCCCCAAAAAGGAAAGGAAAATGGTGACAGTTTGCTTGCTGTCTGAGACTCCTGCTAGTGAGTGTGTGAGAACATATGCAGAGGGCCTGGCTCTCAGCTGCAAGGACAGAAAGTCTTGGATTTGGAAATCCTGGTCCGTAAGCCCTGGATGCTTAGGCATAAACACACATCAGAACCAGCACTTCATTAACTCCTTCCTTCCTTAGTAAGCCTACTTTTCTCCAAAATACCAACATCTAAGATGCATTTAAGACTCCATTTTATTTTTCTCTTAAATTTAATCAACAGCTTAGTTTTCTACTGTTTTTGACTGCAAACCTACAGTGGTTTCTAGGCAGTGATTCTCAGACTGAAGCCTGCCTTGGACTTGCTTGGAGCACGGATTGCTGGGTCTCACTCCCAGATCTACTGACTCAGCAGATCAGGGTGCAGCCTGAGAGTCCTATTTCTAACACCTTTCCAGCTGGGGCTGGTGCTTCTGCTGGCCAGACTGTACTTAGAGAACAGCAGCTGTAGTGTTCATGACTTCCACAGGGTTAGGGTTAGGGTTAGGGTGTAGCCTTCGAGCAGTGTTTTGCGGTCCATTCTTTGGCCTAAGTGCGTGCAAACACTATTTTTTGGCATATTGACTGGGTTCCAGTCAGCCACTTTTTCTTTCACAGCTGGGACCAATTGCCCTCACTTAATCTTAAAGGACAGACTTTGTTTTTGTTTTT
>PVJO010003830.1:45756-117515 GCA_004026905.1 Hystrix cristata
TAAATTTTATTTTAAACCAAGAACATGTATTGGTACATTCTACATACAATGGTCACATTCATTACATTAATTCTGTACCTATACATGATGTATCTTGGTTCTCCCCCCTCTCCCCCCCTCCCCTCTGCACCCTCCCTCCCTATTTACAGCAGGTTCATTTATCATTTTCCATATTTTCCCTTTCCCCTCTTTTTCCCGTAAGGACAGACTTTGTTTAAGGACTGTAATTGTGTCTTATTATTCTGTGTCCTTAGCCCCAAGAATGGGACATATCAAATGGTATTTCGTGAACCCTGGGTATATGTTTGGGTGAGTGAGTGGGGCTGGTATTCTATGCCTGGGATTTTGAGTATCATTTATAGAGTTTGCATAAGAAAAGGTCTCTGGTTTATGAATGAGTTACACTACTCTGTGTAGCATTACTTGCTTGTGAAGCAAGCATAATATTCTTGCCCCCGTGTTCCTTCTGGTAGTACTCTGCAGGTCAGCAGTTCATTAAAAGTATCACTGTTACTGCAGTGGAAACAAAGGAGGAAATTGTTTTCTGGGTAAATTTTACTTGGCAAGTTTATTGATTAGTCTTTATAATATTATAGTTAGATTAAAATTAAAAAAAGAAAGAAATACCTGAACTACCAAGCAAGTGACAAATAGTAGCTCTTTCCAGAAGAGCAAGTGATGATATTATCTAGCAAATTGCAAATGCAGAAGGAACAGGTGCAGTGCTGAATCAGGAGATGGACCAGGCTCAGGAAATACAGTATTAGCTCATCCTTAGGACCATGTTACCTGCTGTGTGATTCAGAGTGGTGCAGCAGAACGTCAGCTCAGTGGTGTGTGTGATTGAAGAGTTCTCCTTTTGCCATAATTACTGCTGATTGACATGCATCTAGAATCTCAGCTCTTTAGTACTTTAAGGGCCCTAGACATCATCCTAGTCCAAATCATTCAGTCTATAGATGATGAGTGAGACTTAGATAAGGGAAAGACTTACCCCACATCATGTGTCTAGTAGGTGGCAGAGTTTGGACTTGAGCCTTGTCCTTTGGTACTAGGCCCTGTGCTGTATCTATTGCACTGTGCTGCCTTTTCCTTGCTGGGCTGATTCAACCCACATGTACACTTTGAGGTTCCCCTACGTTACCTGTGGACAGCAAAGTTGGGAAAGAGAGTTTTGCATCCTTTTGTCTGTGTTCTTCAAAGGTCATTTTTGAATCTGAGGAATGGGCTTAGTCTCTGCTATCTTCTCCTCATGGCTGCAGCCCTTTGGTTTCCATGTGCAGGCTGTAAGCTCGGTCTGGGCCTGGTGTTGAACCTTGGTTGGGCAGATTGAAAGAGCTCCAGTTCAGAGCCTGAGGGTCAGTGAGGTATCATCGCGTGCCTGTCCTGTCCTGCTCCAGTTCCTATCTTGTTACTCATGCCTGAATCCTTTCTTGATAAGTTTCTGTAGGGTCAGGGCCTGCCTTCATGTTATTAACTCTTAAGTATAGAAGAGTCAGAAGTGTGGAAGGTGGATGGGAGGATAGCATTTGTTAAGCATTTGTGCCAGTTACCTGACCCACACCGTATTATTTAATCTTTACCACATCTCTGTGAGCTATTACAGTATGTCTATTTTAGAGATGAGGAAACTGAATCTCGAGTGATCTTGGTATTTATGATGAAGGTGACATAGCAAATGAGTGGTGGAACTGGGGTTCAGATTTGCGTCTTTTGAACTCTAAATCCCACACTGACTTCCCTGTACTCTTTAGGGCCTGTAGTATGTCCCATAAGCCCCACTTTATTCACTTTTTCCAGAATATTTACTGATTCCCAGTATACTCTAGCTACTATGCTTGTCACTAGAGAGGCAGGCCCTGCCCACGTGGAGCTTACTGCCTGCTGGAGAAGACACAGTAATGATGAGTGAATACAGTGTTAAAAAGGAGAAGCAATGGGAATATGCAACTGGGGAGACGAATCCAGTCCAGGGTGGAACATGGCAGCTAGACCTTCTAGGGGAAGAAACGTTTCATCTGGGACCTGTGCTGGAGATGGGAGAACTTCACACAAGACCTGAAGGAAGGTTAGTGTGGCAGGAACACAGGGAACAGTTTTAACCGATGTTCTCCTTGAAATCTGTCTTACACTACCTGCCTACCCTGCACAATACCTGACATTTAATGGATTCCCACTGAATGTTTGCTGAATGAATGCATGAATGGCTGAAACAGTCAATCAGTAGCAATGCTGAAAGCTCATTTTGCCTTACATAATGACCTAGGTTACCTTGGAATGATTCATGGTTCGAAACAGCTTTTTCCTCCAGCTCCTCTTGTGTTTCTGTTGTTGTGGATTTCCTTGCTGTATTTTAAATGTCCACACACGTGTCCTGTCTCTCCTTTACAGCCACAGGGTGTCTTCCTGCCTCAAAGAGAGCAAAAGCAGAGCTGCCCTATTATCCTCTTAGTGGTTGCCTTGAGCGTGAAGTTTGAAATAGCGTCAGTGATTTGATTTTTTCCTCTGGGGATCTGACAATTGAAAATAAATGTGAAAAGAGCCCCAAAGGAGTTTTTTTCTTGGGGGCATGAGAGATGACAGCACCGGTTATTGGTGCACTTTGACAATGCAGAGTTATGTAAGTGGGTGAAAAATAGAGGCTATTCCACCAAGGTTGGCTTGCCTTACTTAAGTGATTTATATTCCCAAAAGTGGGTGGCCCAGAGTTGTTCTATAACTTCACTATTTGCAAAATCCTAGTTCATGACAGAACTATAATTCTATAGACTGGGGTTCAACAAATGTTAATTTAAACACTGACTAGGTACCAGGTACCTTCAGACTGCATTTAATAACAAAAATATAAACAGCACCCAGTTCCTAAAGAATAAGTTTTTTTTTTTTAAATTTTTTGGTTCTGGGGATCAAACTCAGGGCCTTGTGCTTGCAAGGCAAGCACTGTAACTACTGAGCTAAATCCCCAGCCCCCTGAAGAATAAATTTCTGATCTGAAAACTCTGGAGGAATAGCACGAAACATTGCACAACCTGAAATTGGTGAGCATAGCCTACTTGTTAGTATTCCTCAGTCCAGAAAAGATCCCACATCAGTTTGAGGCCCATTTTTCTCAGATTTAAATCTCCCAGACCCCATGGGGTCTTCTTTTTCAGTTGTGGCTTCTCACCTGAGGAGTAGACCCTGCTCACAATGAATTTGAAGGGCAATCATGACTGACAGTGATGCTCTTTGTTGGTTGGTTGGTTGGTTGGTTTTCACTCATTTGTTCAATTGCACATAAACATTTGTTGAATGACTTGTGCATGTAGGCCACCACAGATACGGTCTTGCCCTCACAGAGCTAACAGTTGATGGGCGAGACAGATGAGAGGAGGTGTACAAAATGGATTGTGTGTGTTGTTGTGGGAACCTGAGGCAACCCTAGGAGTCAGAGAAGGTGAATTTTAAAGGCCCATGGGGGCAGCTGTCAGCGATGACTCAAAGGCAAGCCCTTATCCTTTCCTACTTGGAAATGGGGCTTGCTGTGGTCCATCTGTAGGTGCTCAGAGTGATTTTGTCCACATCCCTTACCCCTGTAAGAGCAGGCTTATTTATGAAGGAAAGTAAGGGTGATCAGGAGCCTGTTACCTTGCTCTTTTAGCAGTGATGCTGAACCTTTTAGCGTTTTCAATGATACAAACAGCCCACTGTGGCACACGTGCCATAGGTTTGCCTCCAGTGCTCATAGGGTTTGGAAGTTGTGTATAGCTGTAGCTAGTGGCTTATAGAGGATTTTATAGTCTGATCTCCACTCGAGGTTTCTGTTAGAGTTGATGAGGGAAATCAGGAAGTCAGAAACAGTCCCTGATGATGTATATAGTTACTGTGTGATCCTGAACCCGTAAGGTGGAAGAGGAGGCTTTGGTAGGTGCAATAGAATCTCAGAGCTGGGCTTTAAGAGTTATATGTTATTTTTTCACAATCTGTTGAGGATGAAAAATGGGCCCAGTGACATTGAGAACTCCTCAAAGAAGGGGTCCCTTTCCAGCTTGCTGATGATCTGCATGGTCATCAAATCCAAGGTTCTCCCCACTCTTGTCCCTTCCCTTGCTGGGGAAACAGGTAGTTGAATTACAGGCCTTAAACATTGGGTGATGTGGCCACAGGAACAAAATAACTAATTCTGCAGTGTGTGAACCCTGTGCCAGATTTAGTAGCAACAGAGGAGCAAGTGGGGACTTCACTAGAGGAATGGTGAGGGTCGGGGAGGCTGTCACTCAGGACTGCAACCCTGGGCTGAGGATGCTTTCTTGTCTCAATGTGTCATTGGCTGAGACATTGTCAGCTGAATGGTCAGTAAGCCAGAAACTAGGCTTCGCCCTGCGTTTGGAAGCGGGGCCTCCTCCACTAGTTTTGCTTAGTCTGTGCTGTCTCTTGTTCTTCCCTTTGTGCTCCGTGGGACTGGTTCTGTGTGAACCTGTAACCCCAGAACTTGTGAGGCTCTCCGATCTTTGCGCTGCTATCCAGGCCCAGGGAGCATCTCTTTGAGAGCTGTCTTGTCTGTGGGATTCCAGCTGAGACCCATGATGCTGGTAGCCATGCTGTGGTTTCCGAGGTGACCTCTTTGCTGATTTTAGAGCTCTGTTCCGTGCCTGCTGGCAGCACACCAGGACCGAAGGAGCTTTGGATTCACTAATGCTAGGTTCTTGGTTAGACTTCCGTGCATAATTAGTGTTTTTAAGTCATTTTATCTAAAGATTTCAAATTTAGAGACTCTAAGTCCTTGAGAGACATTTTATGGATTGCAGCTGAGTTTAAAAGGATTGCACGACATTGCTGGCCAGCCCTTACTATCAGCCAGCTGCTTCTCATCACATTTGGTAAAGTCCTGTGAGAGACTCATTCTTGTTCTAGCTTCTTTCAGAAGGTGTCCTGCTCCAGGTCAGCCTGGGTCTTTCTGAGAAGATGTAGAATAGTGTCACTCAAAGTCAGTGTGCAGAAGAAGCACACTGGATCATACTAAAACGTGGATTCTGATTCTGAAGGTCCAAGTTAGTGTATACTGCATTTAATTTCATTTGTTTATTTAATTAATACATATTTGCAGTACATAATGTTTACATTCTTTATGGGGTATTGGTACATGTACATAACACATCTTAATTCCTTTTCTCATTCCTTTCCCCCTATTTCCCCTCTCTCTATTTCTTGACCCTCTTTCCATTTCAGAAAGATCTGTCTCCCTGCTTCCTATTATCTTTTCTTTTGCTCTTTATTTATATTTTGGGTTTTTCATAAGAGAAACCATGCAGTATTTAAGCTCGTGTATCTGAATTATTTCACTTAACCCTATGGTGTCAGGGTGCATCCATTTTCCTACATGTGACTCAAATTTATTGTTCCTTATGGCAGAATAGTACTCCATCGTGTATAAATACCATATTTTGTTTATCTGTACACCTGTTGTACATGTAGGCCACTTCCAAGATTTAACTATTATGAATTGTGCTGTTATAAACATGGGCATGCTTGTATCGCTGTAATATGATGACTTTAACTCTTTCAGGAAGATACCTAGAAAGGGAATAGCTAGGTCAAATAGAATTTCTAGTTTTAGTTTTTTGAGGACTCTCCACACTGATTTCAGTAGTGGTTCGACTAGTTTACATTCCCACCAACAGTGTGGAAGGGTTCCTTTTTTCCTGCAGCCTGGCCAGCATATTTTATTATTTAATTTCTTGGTGATGACTATTCTTTCTAGGGTAAGGTAGAATCTCAGTGTTGTTTTAATTTGTATTTCTTTAATTGCCAGCGACATTGAGCATGTCTTCATGTATATTTTGGCCATCTGTTACCCCCCCCCTTTTTTTTTTTGGTGCTGGGGATCGAACTCAGGGCCTTGTGCTTGCAAGACAAGCACTCTAACCACTGAGCTAAATCCCCAGCACAGTTGCTCATTTTTTGAGTGGGTCTTTTATTTTGAGGGAGTCTAATTTTTTTGAATTCTTTATATAGTCTAGATTTTAGCCCTCTGTCTCAGGAATAGCTGGCAAATTTTTTCCCATTCTGTAGGTTGTCTTTTCACTCTGTTGTTTCTTTCATTGTGCAGAAGCTTTTTAATTTCATATGGTCCCATTTGTTGATTCTTAGTACTATTTCCTGTGCAGCTTGGGGTTCTGTTCAGAAAGTCCTTGCCTATGCCTATGACTTCAGGAGTTTTACTTCTAGCAGGTTACGTGTTTCTGTTTTTAACATTTAGTTCTTTGATGTATTTTAATTTCAGTTTAGTACATGGTGAGAGATATGGATCTAGATACGGATCAATCTTCTGCATGTGGATAGCCGGTTTTCCCAGTACCATTTTTTAAAGAGGCTGTCTTTCTCAAGTTTATGTTTTGGCCCCTTTGTTAAAGGTCCAATTGCTGAATGTGGTTGGGGTTGTTTTTACATCCTCTGTTCTGTTTCATTGATCTGCATGTTTGTTTTTGTGTCAATACCATGCTGTTTTTATTACTGTACTTTGTAATATAACTTCAAGTCTGGGATTGTGATGTCTCCCACTTTGCTCTTGTTATCCAGTGTTTCTTTTGCTATTCTGGGTCTCTTATGGTCCCCTATGAATTTCAGGATTGTTTTTCTCCAGTTCTGTTAAGAATGTTGTTGTATTTTGAGTGGGATTGTGTTAAATCTATTTATCAGTTTTGGAAGTGTGCCCATTTTGACTATATTGGTTATGCATAGCCAGAAATAGGGGACATCTTTCCATTTCCTGGTGTCCTCTTTGATTTCCCTTGAGTACTCTAGTTTTGTTGTAGAGGTTTTTCTTTCACCTCCTTCATTAGGTTAATTCCTAAGTATTTAACTTTTCTTGGTGCTATCGTGAATGGTACTTTTCCCCCTATTTCTTCCTCAGTGGGTTCATTTTTGGTGTACAGGAATGCTATTGATTTTTGTGTATTGATTTTGTATCCTGGTACATTGCTGAATTTGGTTATTAACTCTGAGTCTTCTGGTGGAATTCTTTGGGTCTTATATGTGAGGATTATATCATCTGCAAATAATGATAATTTTACTTCTTTCTTCCCTGTACAAATTTCTTTTATTTCTTCCTTTTGCCTGATTGCTCTGGGTAATGTATTAAGTACTGTATCGAACAGGAGTAGTGACAGTGGATATCCTTGTCTTCTCCCTGATTGTAGAGGTAAAGCTTTCAGTTTTTCCTCATTTAACATGATGGTGGCAATAAGTTTGTTATAAATGGTTTTTATCAGATTGAGGTAAGGTCTTTCTAAACCTGTTTTCTTCAGTGCTTTTATCGTAAAAGGTAACAAAATTCAGATTTTGTCAAAGGCTTTTTCTGTGTCTATTGAGATGACTATGTGATTTTTGTCCTTGTTTCTGTTTTTGTATTACATTTACTGATTTGCATATGGTGAACCATCGTTGCATCCCTGAGATGAAGCCTACTTGGGTGATCTTTTGTGTGATCTTTTGGGTGAGTTGTTGCTTTCTGTTTGCCAGTATCTTCTTGAGGGTTTTGCATCTGTATTCAAGGAGATGCTGATGCTGTGGTCTAAGAACCACCATTAGAGTAGAGGGGAAATTGCTGAATGTCAGGCACAGAAGTGGCTTTAGAACCACCAAACTTAAGCCTGTGACTTTACTAAGAAGGATATAGAGATCCAGAGGATCTCTTTAATAAGAAGGGTGTAGAGAAGGAGATTGGCTTGCCTGAAGTCACACAACAGATTAGCAGAAGAGACCAGGACCAAGTCTTAGGTCATCACCTTCCTTTAGTGTTCTGTATACTCTTCCTCTGCTGATACGAAAGAGTAAGGAGTAGAAGTAAGCTTTTCTATTAGCATTGTCAGGTTTAGAGCAGCCCGAGAGCATCAAGATCTGGTATGTTGTAGTCTAGATGCACCTGAAGCCCTTCTTTTTGGTTAGGTGAGCATTTTCTGTGTTAACCTCAGTTTCTTAAGCAGCCCTCACCTGACATTAGGCTTGGTGTTTAGTTGTGCTTGCTGAAAAGGATTTGAGTTTCTTCCACACTGGACAAGGGGAAGTGGGTGGTGCCCTAGGTGCCAGATAGCCAACAAAATAGCTGGATTGCACTGACTTAGATTCCAGGAACAAAGTGTGCATCTGGTTCACCAAGCTAGCCACCAGATGTCAGAATGTGTTCATTTGACCCTTAGAATGTGCTGAGTGGCAAAGGGGACGTATGGGGATGGGGTAGAGAGATTGGACCCAGAGACCCAGTCTGGGGTCTGCAGTTTTGGGAATAGCGAAGTATCAGAAAACATGGCACACACAACAGTTCATCAGGCAGGTACTGTGGTTGGAGAGGGGCACAGGAGAAGTCAGTGATCCAGGCAAGTGGGCAGACGTTTTGTTCTGTAGATATTTGCTGTATACTTACCACTTGCCAGATGTTGAGCTGTGCACTGGTGGATATGGAAATGAATTCCTAGAGCTCTGGTCTCAGGAGGATCTGAGATGGAATCTGCATCAAGGTAATCTTTTGGAGTAATAACATAAAAGAACTCTGGTCTCGGTGGAATGGTTTATTAGGTGGGGATTCTGATTTGAGGAAACAATTCAAGGTCAAACTTGCTAACCCTTTGGCACAAGGCAGAGCATGGTTTCTGGAATAAGGCAGATGTCTAGTGATGAAGACTGAGGATCAGGGTCAGGGCAGGAATGGCAGTACACTGAGCTTCTGAGCTGCAAACTTTGAATACTTTACCTTTCCTGATTGAGGACAAAGTGGAGCTGGGGTTGAGCCTGAGGGAGAGGTCACCTGATGTGGACATGCAGTTGAGCACTCTGATGCTGGAAGGACATAACCGTAAAGGTTTACCATCTGTTTACCTGTGTCCTCTCCCCATCTTCTGCTCTGCTTTGAGAACCATTATTCAGTGGTGATGGAGAGTGGGGTTCTGAAAGCTGCTCAGGATCAGGCCGTCTGGCGCAGTAGAGGTGGCAAGAGGCTCCTGCTCCTGTCATCATCTATACCAATGTGTCCCAGGGCCTCCTCAGGCTGGAATATCATTAGAGATCTCTGATGGAGGCAAGTGACTGGTACCCCAGTTGGGAAACCTGAGTAAATGGGAGCTCAGCTTGAGACCATAAATAAGCCTACATGGAAGTGGACATCTAATGGCTGAGCTAGCAGATGTACGGTGTTGGTAATGACCTTAACAGCTGAAGGGGAACAATGCTGGCACTTTGTAGGTCTGCAGTAAGTGTTTGTTGGTGAAGTGGGGTTAGCATAGTGCTTTGTAGTTCCCTAAACATTTCCAAATATAGTTCCCCTAGACTCTGTGAGATGGGCAGAACACTGTTTCCATTTGGTAACTGAGGCTTTAGGTGTCACATACTGTGCCCATGATCATGTGGCTGGTAGATGTAGAGCTGACACTGGACCTTGTGTCTTTTGTGTCTCCTTCTCATGTTCTGTCTCTGAAGAGTCTTCTGAAATGCGGATGGTACTGACAGAGATCTTGCTATTGTAACATTTGAGTTTTGGTACTTATTTAACTGATACCATTTTTTAAATGCAAATTTTTTTTAAAGGAAGTGTGCCTCTCTGTGTGCATTTTTTACCAAATTGAGCCCTTGGGTCTCTTTATTTTTAATAAGGAAGAAACACTGGGGTCTGGAATAGCTGAACCAAGCACCATTGCTGCCTACTCATTAGCTCTTTTTGTCTAATTAGATTAAAGCCAAGGAAGGAAGCAGCAAAGGCAACCATTTTGTGTTTAGTGGCAGTGGTTATGTGTGGTCTGGAATGTACCTTCTCTTTTTCCTTTCCTCCCCCTACCCTACTGAAGTCCATTAAAACGAAGCTCCTTTCACTAGACAGTGTGTATCTCCTTTGCCATGAGTGTGTGTGTGTGTGTGTGTGTGTGTGTGTGCGCGCGCATGTGTATGTGTGACAGATGACAGACTCTTGAGACCTTAGAGACTTGCTGAGTTACTGTGTCTTTTTCTTGGATCCTCATCTTGTAGGGCAAAGAGGCTATTGTTTTTTCTTTAAGAAAAAATTAAGTACAAGGCATTTCTGTGAAGTACTTGGAGAACGTTGGATTCCTGTAAATGGTTTTAAAAAGTATCACACCTGAAAGGTTTTGTTGCTAGAACTCGGGCCCCAAGTTTGCATGGGAGTGGAAGAGTGCTGGCCCCGATCCCAGGCCTGGTGTAGGTGGTTTTGTCCAGTCATCAGTGGTGACTGTGACCCCCAGGGCCTGTTCACTCTGGTCAAGGCTTTCGGCTGGAATTTTTTATATTCACACTCCTTTGTTGTTGCACAAATTGTTGGGCAGCACATATGGAGAAAAGTGATTTATTACATTCATAGACCATGCTTTATGTGAAGGAGCCTCGGGCAGTGCCAAGGGCCAGTGGCAGTTTTTCCGAGACTTGGTCTCTACCTGGCTTCTTGAGCTGGTTAGCATACTTTTTCCCTCTCTGTACCCCATCTTCTTTCCTTTTTCCTCAGCCCAAATCAGCTTCTCTCACTTATCCCAGTTTTGCCCCCTTTTCTACCTTCCACACAGCCACCCACATGCTGTGCCAGTCATCCCCTTGCTCACAACGCTGCAGTGGCTCTTCAGCATCTCCCAGCAGGTCTCCATGGCGGCCTCTTCCCGTGTGCCATCACTATTGTACTCATAGGCATAGACACTGTTTGTAACTAAGCCTGCAGCTCCTGAGCACACCAGGTTCTCTTGCCAGCCTCTGCAGTTTGCATAGGCCTTCCTTTAGCCTGGTTTTAGTCCTTTAGATTTTAGTCCAGGCATTATTGCCACTGTGAAGTTTTCTATACAGTGGTACTTTGGTTCACGAACTTAATTCATTCCACAATTCTGGAAAAGATAGCCACCTCCATGTTTGTTTGTGGTCATGTTTATTACCTGATGCAAAGCACGCAAACAAAATGAAAATTTTGCCTAACGCATCTATTTGCTAACCAAATTATTCACAAACAAAAGTGTTTGTGAACCAATTGTATCATTGTATATACCAAGGCAAAGTTTGGTGCCATCTACGGAGTAGGAAATTGAGGCTTTTTTTTGAGACAGGGTCTTGCTATGTTGTTCAGGCTGACCTTGAGCTCACTATGTAGCCCAAGCTGGCCTTGCACTCCCAGCAGTCTTTCTGCCTCAGCCTCCCAAGTGTTGGGATTACAGGTGTGTGTCACCACGTCCTGCAGAAATTGAGGTTTAAAGAGTTTAAGTGACTTGGCAAAGCCAGTAATGCTACCAGTAGATGCTATGAAGTTCAGTATGACATAATTTTTCCTCTAGGAGCTTGTGGTCTAGTAGGTGGGACAAGTCACCTACTAGAGTTCAGGATGCTGAGTGCAGCGGTAAGGGTGTCCCAGGTGCTATGTGACTAGAAGGGCAGGGCTGTCCCATCCGGGGGGCAGGCTGGGGCTGTGCACTGAGCACTTGGCACTGAGTTAAATTGCTTTTCCCTGTTACCACGCCTCAAAATCTCAGCCATCTTTTGCTCTACTCCCTGAATACTCATAGATTTGACCCTAGCACCTTCCTTATAAGTGAGCCCTGAATCTTTCCTGCTTCCTCCCTGGTCCAGGTTGATCATAAGCTGCTTTCAGCATGTGAGGAATGTGCGCAAGAGTGCGAAGGTTTCTGAGGCACCAAGAGTCTCTGGAGATTGCCTGTGCTCAGCTCATTTGTCATTGCCCAGGCTTCCTGGAGCGTTTCCATCCTAGGAAATTTTTTCTTGGCCTCAAGACAGAACTTCTAAGAACATGTCCCAGGATTGGGCCCTCTGGCACTAGATCCCTCTCACCCTACTGCTCTGGCCAGCATCTGCTGTGTGCTGAATCCTGTGCTGCTAGCAGAGACGAGAACACTGAGGTGTGGCCCTGCTCAGGATCTGGTAGCCCAGACAGTGGAGGGGCTGAAGCCTGACTGGATGGAAAGGAGGATCTCTGGGCCTATGCAGGAATCAGCTGATGAGGGGAGAAAGTTGCAAGGATGGTGAAACAGGCAGACCTTAGACTGGGTCAGCCAGAAAGGTACAGGTGGATGTGTGACCAGGTGGTCTGGGACCATCAGAGGTCAGAGTAGCAAGAGATGTGAAAGGGCTGGCTCTGGGATCATTACCCAACTTACTTTCTAGTAGGGAAACCCTCAGGTGGAAGTTACTGCCCAAGCCAGGCTGAGACTCCAAAAGTATACAGGTTTTGATCTGTGATCAAAAGAGGTGAACCCAGTGCCCAGTTAAGACACCACTCTAATTTTTAGGGACACAAAGAAAGTGAGTAAAGGGACCAGGGAGCAAATGAAATGAGTTTCTCTTGCATGGATTATGTGCCAGGTGCATGGAATGTTATTTAATTTTCACAACCCCACAAACTTACATTTATTTATTTATTTATTTTTTTACAATTTTTTTAAAATTTTATTTTATTTTATTTTAAACCAAGGACATATATTGGTACATTTTACATATAATGGTTACATTCATCACATTTATTTTGTACCTGTACATGATGTATCTTGGTTCTCCCCCCCTTCCCCGCCCCTCCCCTCTGTTCCCTCCTTCCCTAATTAGAGCAGGTTTATTCTTAATTTTCCATATTTTCCCTTTCCCTTTTCTTTCCTTTGTTGCCTTTCTGCTTTTCCTCTTCTTTCTTTCTAGTACTCCTCTCCTTTGTATATTATCTTCCTTTTATATAATATCTATTACACCTCTTTGTCCTTATTTACAGTTACGATTTCTCATATCAGAGAGACAATTCGATGTGTACTCATGAGTGTCTGATTTATTTCACTTAAAAGTATTTTCTCAAGGAACATCCATTTATATATGAATGACTCTAGTTTGTCCTTTTTTATGGCTGTGTAGTACTCCATTGTGTAGAAAAACCACATTTTCTTTAGCCATTCATTGGTTGTTGGGCATTTAGGTTGTTTCCAAGACTTAGCTATTACAAATTGTGTTGCTATGAACATGGTTGTGCATACATCCCTATGGTATGATGATTTTAATTCTTCTGGGAAGTTCCCCAGTAGGAGAATAGCTGGGTCAAATGGAACCTCCAGTTGTAGTTTTTTGAGGAATCTCCATATTGATTTTCACAGTGGCTGGACCAGTCTGCATTCCCACCAACAGTGGAGGAGGGTTCCTTTTTCCCCACAGCCCCGCCAGCATTTGTTATTGGTTGATTTTTCCATATACGCGGTTCTTTCTGGAGTGAGGTGGAATCTTAACATTGTTTTGATTTGCATCTCTCGGATGACTAGTGATGTTGAACAAAACTTACATTTATTGATAAGGAAATTGGTGGACTTACTATTGTGGTCAACTTGAGCCGGAACACCCAGCTGGACTGAGTTGGTATGATTCTGGGCATAGAGGATCCACCTGAGGATTGTTGCTGATGCAACGTAAAGGAGAATGGGAGGAGAAGATAGTTGTGGGCTGTTTCCCAGGAGAAGCTCTGCTGCGGCTGGTTCTCCTGAAGGGAACTCGGCTGTTCTCGTCGAAGAAGGAGCTTGGGGGCCTTGCTGTCATCGAGGATGGCTGCTGTTGCTTCGGGGGAGCTCTGGTCTTCTTCTCTGCTGCAATCATCATATCCTAGTTCAATAAAGATTTCTTCAGCCGTCGTCTGCAGACACGGATGTACATGGGACAGTGCTGTGGGCTCCCAGCCCTTGATTGGATCTTTTGGGTCTTCAGCTAGCTCATAGACATTTGGCATTCTTTCTGCATTTGGCTAATAGGTGACTATTGTAACTTATAAATGTCCTGTATTAAATCTGCTGTCTTTGGAAACCATTGGCTCAGTAAAAGTAAATAATAAAGAAACTGAGACTGAAAGTGCTACAGCTGGTAAACAGGAGAGCCGTATTTGAAGCCAGCTATGATTCCAGAGCTTCCTCTTAGCATGCCATGTGTTCCCAGGGGAGGGACTGAGGCCTCTAGAGCAGATGACTGAGTCAACCCCTATAGGAAACCAAACACTGACCAGTGTGTAAATGCCACCCAAGCAATAAGTTGTTAATGAGATTTTCACCAGCATGGACTGTTATCCCTAGGAGAAAACCCAATGCTTTCTGCAAAAAGTTAGGCTCTTTTTACTTTCCTCTCTGTGCTGAGCATAGCTATCACTTCCTAGGTTCTCCAAAAGCTCCCAGTAACCATGTGACCCCGAAGTATCTGAAAGATCCCCCTACTTCCCTTGTCTGTCACTGCCTTGGTGAATAAGCATAAGTCTGGCCTGCCAAGCTCTCTCTGAGTGTGTGATCTGTCTTCCTGCCACAACTCATCTGGACTCCTTTAATAATTGAAGGCCGGTGTTAAACATTCACAGTTTGTCCTTTGTGGACAGGAGCAGTCCTGGTTGTAAGTGATACTTCCTGCTTCCCAAGGACGCTCTCTTTCCTGAAGTACAGCTGATTCAGCGTGGTGGATACTGCCACTGGGCAGGTTGGATTTCACTGAGTCCTCTTTTAAAGACAGATCTTGCCTGTCTCCTCTTTGACGTCAAGTACATGAGGCTTGGTGGCTGAGGCTGGAGATCACCTTACTGGAATTTTGGACCAGAGAGAGTGGGCTATAGGGACACACTCAGCTGCTTACTATTGTGCTGAGAAGTCAGTGCATTTTATGACTTTTAACACAAAGAAAGAGGGGCCATTGCAGGTCCCAAGACTGTCTTTTCACTATGCACCAATTATCCTAGGCTGTTCTAAATGTAGTCTCCCCAAATCATGTGTTCTTTCTGGTCTCCAGGACCATGCAGGTGTTGGTTGGTCTCTCTGTCTCTGCCTCTCTCACCTTTCCCCACACTCTGTTGACCTCTGCTTTTCCTGTCCAGTATAGATCACATCTCACTTTCCTTGGGGCAAGGGGTTTTCTCTACAGCCCTGTAGCCCTTTGTGTCTACCTCTCTTTACACTCATCCTTTGTGTGGGAGTTATCTGTGTGCTTGCCTTCCCCCCCCACTGCCCCGCCCCGGTGCACTGACAGCTCTTTAGGGAGGATGGACTGCATAAACCACTTAGGGTGCTTGGGAATTTTAACAATATTCATTAGGGAAGAAAACAGACATTTATTATTATGTCCCAGGTATGGGGCTAGGTATTTTACCTGTGCTGTCTCATTTAATCTTCACAAAGCCTTGGATTGTGGATGTTGCAGGTATAGGAAGACGTCAAGGTTTCCTGCAGTATTTCATGTCCTCCTGTTTTTGTACTGACTCATCATAAATGACCTGCTTTATAATTTAATAATGAGTACTTCTGAAACTTAAAAAAACTGCTTTCTTTTAATTTTGCAGATTCACAATTTAGCATTGGGTACAATAATGTATCAGATGACTGTCAAAATCCAGAACCAACTCTTTTGCTGGAAATAATTACACTTTGCCAAACCCGTTTATTTTGAGCAGCTTTTGGGAGTTAATGTACTGCACTGTAAATGTGAGCCTGGTGATGTATGGATTAAACCAGGGGTTGGAATGACAATCAAACCATGTGCAGATCCACTGGATGGGTGCTAAAAGGGAAATAGAATATGTCCCTTTGTTAAATAGAATTCCCTGAAGATAAGTTTGTAATTTGACAATCTAGGCAGCTGGAAAAATCAGGAACTGCTTGACTGGAGAAGCTCCCCTGATTCTTCAAACTAGCACCTGGAAAATGAAACCGTTCTCTTAGATTCTCTGGTTAGAATGCTGTTTTTCAGGCCGCAGGCAGTTCAAGCTCTACACACATGACTTAGCCCCAGCTAGACCAAGTCCACTGTCTTGTAGGGATGGTTGCCATTGGCTCTGTTCTCACACTGTTGCCTCCCAGATAGACTTGGCCTTTCTAAAGTGAGACTTAGCCTGGTAGAATGGGAGTTGGAGTTGGACAGATATGTGTTTGAATTTAGGCTCTCATCACTGACTGACAGTATTATTTAAAGAATCTTTAATTCCCTCTCTGTACCTCAGTTTCCTCATCTGTAAAATTCTTTGAACAATTATTTATTGAGTGCCCATGATATGCCAGTCTCTATGCGAAGCATTTGGGGAATAGATGGAAATCCTTGTCCTTATGGAATTTACATTTTAATGATGGAAGACCTAGACATAATAAATAAGAAAATCATATGGTGTGTTAGAAGATAGTAAGCACAGTAAAAAGGAAAAAGGAGAGCAGGATAAGGGGTTTTCATACATCTGGAGAGTGAATAGAAAAGTGTGGGTCACAGTTTTAGTACACCTCATTATGATGTTGACAATGATATAGAGTTGGTGAGGGACAGAGCTGCTCTGGTGAGGAAGTCTTCTAAAGTGGCCTAGCATGTTCGAGAAACAGCGAGGTGCTAGTCATTGTGGTATACACTTGTGATACCAGCCACTCAGGAGGCTGAGGCAGGAGGATCACAAATTTGAGGCCAGCCTGGGCAACTTAAGCAACTTAATGAGATCCTGTCTCAAAATAGAAAACTAAAAAATGGGGAGAAGGGCGGCAGGGGATGTAGTTTAGTATGAAGGCTTTCAGGTCAATCCTTAGTACCACAAAAAAAAAAAAAGGAGGGATGTAGTTCAGTGGTGGAATACTTGCCTAGCATGAGGAGAGGGTGATGGGAAGGGTGGGGATATAGGGGGTGGAGGGGAGTGGAGAGGAGAGAAAGACCAGAGAGATAATGGTAATCCCCATTGTCCCCAGCTTGTCAGGCCTTGATGGCGTGCTGTCTCTAAAGCACCTTGGACTTCCATTAGATTTCCTATTTTCCCTTATCTTTCTCCCCTTCTCAGCCACCCAAGCTCCAAACTTTAGTGAGATTATGTCTCCCTTCTCTTTGCTGCCACTGCTGATCACTTGCTGCATCCTGTAGCCATGTCTCTCTCATCTTTCTTTTTTCTTGTTCCCACTTTCTTCAGCCTGAGTTGTCAGCATCTCACCTGTCCAGTCATAGCAGCCCCTAACCATTAGGTGTGTTTCCTCCAGTCTCCAACTGTGTACCTCCTCTCACCTCCTTCTTTCCAGGCCATGATGCAATGTGGAGCCATCTCTGTCCTCATAACCCCTCAGCTGCTCATTAGTGTACTCATTTATTCATTCCTTTGTTGATACATTCAGCATCTTTTGAGCATCTTCTAATGGGCAAAGTCATTTGAATTCCATCTAATGAAGGAAACAGATTTGAAAATAATTATAGTACCAATTCGGAAATGTTTGTTTTTACCCTGGCGTGGTTCAAAAAGGATTTGGGGTTCAATGATTGATTATATAATATGATGAGTAATGTGAAGCAGCTCTATGTGCACAAAGTTCTACTCTCTCAATCAGCATTTCCAGTGTTCCCTGCCTTTCTAATTTCATCTTAAGACTGTGTCCAAATTAAGTGGCTAGGAATTTGGCTCAGTGGCTAGAGTGCTTGCATAGCAACGGCAAGGCCCTGAGTTTGATCCCCGGCACAAAAAAAAAAAAAAAATTAAAACCAAGTTAAGTGAACCTTTTACTTCAGGCAAGGGGGTACTTTGCAGTTCTCTGACATACTCTTCTGTCTTGCATCTCCTGCCTTTGCACAGTCTTCCTTTGCCGAGAGTGCCAGTTTTGCCTAATTCATGCTTTGTTTATCCTTCCAGGTTTAGCTTAGTTGGCACCTTGATGGGAAGTCTTCCCTGATCCCAGGTCCTGTGTGATCTCTCCCTCCTTTGAGGGAGCATGCATAACATTTCTCTTTTGTTGTCACTATTTTCTACATTGGATTTAAGTTGAGGTGTGTGTGTTTTTCCTGTTCGTTTCCTTTACGGGATTCTGAATTCTGTGAGGCACAGATCATTTTCGTCTCTTAGCACCCACTGCACCTGGCACAGCACTTTCCCAGAGGAGGCACTCCATCCATCTTTGGGTGAGGAAATGAATGGATGTTTCCTGTGCCATAACATCTGGGGAGGGCTTTGTCTTGGAGGTGTGTTCTCTCATGCTGATATGAACGAAACTCACAAATTCCCGGAGCCCAGATGTGTTGACCCTGCAAGGAGCTGCTTCCTTCTGGTGCTATAACTCAGAATAAGAGCCATGCTGTACATAGTTTCTGCGAGTTGTTGCAAACCATCACTAGTTCCACACATCTAATTTAGAAACACACACCTTCAGAGACTTGCTCATTCTTAAATTGGAGTCTGATACTTTTTCAAAGTGTTGTATTTGTACCAGTAGACAGGTAGTATCTGCTTGGCCGACAGGCTATCAGACACTATCCATAGACACCAGGGGTGGAGAAAGGAACCCCGAGGTTGGTTCACATGGAGATGACCAGTTCTTCCACTTCACAGCTGTGTGATCTTCAGTAGGCTACTGACTCGAACCTGTTTTTAAATCTCTAAAGCAGGAATAAAGATACATACCACTATGTTTAATGAGGATAAACCAGGTAACTTGTTCAAAGGACAGTATTTAGTAAGCACTTCTGAATGCCACTTAACACCTTTCAGAACAGTAGTACATTTAGATCCCTTTGCATCTCTTGAAGTTCCTGTGGATTAGGACAGTGCTATGCAACTGATAATGTATATGTGAATCACCTGTGGGTGTTATTAACATGAAGAATCTGATTTAGTAGGTCTGAGGTGGAGCCTGAGATTCTGCATTTCTAACATTCCCATGGGTCTGATCCTGGGACCGTACTTTGAGTAGCAAGATATTGGGGGAATGATTCTCAAATTGTAACCTGCTTCCAAATCACCTGGTGTTTGTTGAAACAGGGCCCCAACTCTAATGATGTACTACTCATTCAGTAGGTCTGAGGTGAGGCCTGAGAATTTGTGTTTCTAATTATTTTCAAGGTGATGCCAACTTGCGGATTCAGGGACCACATTATTTGGCCAGGCTTTGGAAGGTTTTAATAATAATTAAATAACAACAGTCAACACTTACCAAGCACCTGTGCCAGGACCTGTGCCAAGAAGAGCTTTGTATACTTCCACTTGTTCTTTTTTAAAATTTATTTTTAAAATTTATTTTTAATTGACAAATGATAACTAGACATTTGTGGGATACAATGTGATGTTTTGGTGTTTACAATGTAGAATGATTAAATGGGGCTATTAAGAAATTCATCACCTTACATATTTTTCATGGTCAAAGGATTTAGAATCTCTTTTAGCAATTTTGAAATATATAATGTGTTATTATTTATTATAATCACCATTCTGCACAATAAATTACTGATGTTTATTTTCCTTGTCTAACTGAACATTTTACCCTTTCCCCATTAGTTCCACTTATTATGATAATCTGAAAGAAACATTGTGGTTTTCTGTGTTGGTGTTTTCCGTGCTAAACAATTCATAGGAATCATCTGGTATGCTTGCTAAAGCTACACATTTCTAGTCTCTACCTTGATTGTAATTTGGTGGTGCCCAGTGCCCTTGGGTAATTCATACGATCAAGTAAAGCTGGAAATCCCTGCTGTAGTTAATCAGCTGCTCTGCTTCTCTTTCATTTATGTCCAACACAAAGTGCCAATTTAGAAGAAATAACATATCAGTATATTTACCTCTAAAAGTTGCAGGAAGCCAAATTTCTCTTTGATGATTCAAATTACTTCAGGGTATCTGCATGCTTTAGCGTCCTCATTTTGTCCATTCCTGGGTGGTTGAGGTACAGAAAGGCCAGGTTGCAGAGTGGTCTGTTCACTGAAAAGCCAAAGGAGCCCATACTGACTGTATAACATTGGGCTCACTTGAGCATTTTGTTTGGAAGGTAATTTTAGGAATTTGGTATTTGCTGCAACCAGATGGATTTTGATTCCACAGGATTTTCAGTGGCCTCTTTTCAGGCCACCATTTGTTTGCCCATAGCAAGACTAGCCTGGCCAACCACTTGGCATGGAGGAACGGAGTCACTGTATCAGCGATCCCAGTGCCTGCTGCTCTCCTTCCTGGTATTCAGCTCCTCTTTGGTTTCCAGCCACTAGCTTCTTTGCATAGTCTTTCTCATTTAGCCTGAAATGGCTGTTTCATAATATGTACATTGGAATTGTGGCAAAAGATGCAAAAAGGGAAAGGTTCAGAGTTGAATTTATAGTTGGAAATTCACCAACCCATTGCCAGCTCTGGGAGATCCCATCTGCCTGCCTTCCTGGGTGTGGGTGGTGGAGTGGGGTGGTGAGATGTAGCCAGGGTGAAGTTGTCTGTTAAATGTACCATGTTTGAGCCATTAGGAAAGATTGTTCTGAAACCAAAGAAAATTGAAGTTTTTCTTTAGTAATGGTGATGCTAATCTGAGTAATTTCATGGGTCAATTGAGTTAACAGCTCTCAGTATAGTTTGCTGATGCTAATATGTAAAGTGTTTCATTTTGATGAAATGAATACTAGGCTAGGAATCAGAAGAGCTTTGTCTTATATTGGCCCTCCCTTTGATTTCTTCTGTGATCTTGGGCCACTTAGGAAATCACTTCTCTGAACATCAGTTTTGTCTTTACAATGAATAGGTTGTTTTCAGTGGTCTCAGGATTGACTTGATGTTCTGTGATTTTGTGATAAATCCTAGTCCCAGGAAATGTGCCATCATAAAAACTTGTCCCAAAATGCAGTCAAATTCATCCACTCAGTCAATATCTGACGAGCATCTGGTGTATTTCAAGTACCACCCTGGACACTATGAATAAGGCATATTGATCCACTTACTCATTCTCTCATTCATTTATACAACCATCTACTTATTGAGCACGTATTATTTGTCAAGCAGTATGCAAAAAGCTGTGAGAGATACAAAGATGAATTGGCATAAGTTTTGTTGTCAGACAATGTGCTGTCTAAATGGAAAGTAAGATTGCAATAAGTAAAACTATTTCTAACCACCTTCTCTAAAAGAGGACTTCTTTTTTAATTTCCCATCCTCTTTCTCGTTTTTTTCACAGTTTTTATTTTTTATTAGTAATTTTTACATTGCATAATGATTACCTTTGTTGTGGGGAGTTGGTAGTACATGTACGTAAGAGATCTCAATTGTTCTTTTTTTATATACCTTTTCCTTTCCCTTTCTTCCCCTTCCCTTCATCTCTTAATCTCCTTCCCATTTGATAAAGATCTCCCTACTTGCTTGAGACCGTAATGTTAAGACACACAAACTGAAATATCTCATGACTTCTCTTATATGAGAGGCTCAGAATATAAATTACCTTGTTTCTAGTAGCACCTATTACCTGACTTTATATAGTATTATTTGTCTAGTATTTGCCTCTCTATCATTCTGATGGAGTAAGCTTCATGTGAGCTGGAGCTGCTTTTTATATTTCAGTGTTCAAACTCACAATAGCCAATTCTTAGAAGCAGTCTATATCTATCAACAGATGAATGCATAAAGAAAATGTGGTACAGTGGTACCTCAGTTCACGAATGTAATTTCTACGATTTGGAAAAGATGCGCACATTTGTGTTTGTGTGGGAAAGATGGTCATGGTCCTGTTTGTCACCCAATGCAGAGTTTGCAAACAAAAACCAAATTGTTTGCAAATAAAAGTATTCGTGAACTGAGGTACCACTATATATGTACACAATGGAGCACTATAAAGAAGGATATACTTGAGTCATTTGTAGGAAAATGGATGCACCTTGAGACCATAATGCTAAGCAAAATAAATCAGACACAGCAGGTTAAATATTACATGGTTTCTTTTATATGAGAAACCTAAGATATTAATAAAGAATAAAATAAAAGATAGATGATAGGATGTAGGCCTTTGCAGGTGGGAAGGGGATCTAGGGACAGAGAGGGTGGAAAGGACTAAGATGCATTATGTATATGTACCAACTCCCTACAATGAATTTATTCATTGTGTATTGCAAACATGTACTATATATATACACACACACACACATACATACATACATAAAAACACTATATACACACACACACACATATTTCAGTGTCTAAAATAGTGCCTGACACAAAATAGTCAAAAAATATTTAAGAAATAAGAAGCTAGAAAGTATGTGTTGAAAGAGATCTTTAGATAAAGTGCTATGGATATTCTGTTGGGGGAGAGACCGCCTCTAACCAGAACAATGGTCTTTTCATTCTCTTTCTCCTCCTCCTCCGCCTCTTTTTTGCAGTGCTGTGTGTTGAACCAGGGCCTCACACATGCTAAGCAAGCACTCTGTGTCTGACCGCATCACCAGCCCAGGAGAATGATTTTTAACTTTGCCTGCACCTTAGCAATACCTTGGGAACTTTTTCAAAATGTCAGTTGCTTAGGTTCTATGCCAGATTGATTAAATCAGAGTCTCTGAGGGTGGTGGTTGGACATGAGTATCTTATAAGGTCTCCCCAGGTAACAATACTGCACAGGTAAAATGAGGTGAACTATGATAATCATGGAAACTTCACAGAGGAGGTGGCATTTGGGTCAGCTTGAAAATCAGGTAGGATTTGGTCTGAAGGAAACATCCAGATGGTGTGCACAGCACGAACAAAGCACAGAGGCAGGAATCACATGATGGTTTCAGGGATCAGCAAGTAGCTCATTTTGGCTGGAGCCTAAAAGCACACGAAGGGGAATAATTGAAGCAGTGTTGGAAAGGTTGAGTGGGCCAATTTGAGAAAGGCTTTGAATGCCAGGCCATGGGATTTGGGCTTCACTGGGTGATGTGGTCAATGAAAATTGTGAATGGTTTTTAAAAAGAATTGATGTGATCAGAGCCTTCCTTGGCTACCCTTGGGAAGGTGGTTTGGGCACTTGCTGTGGCCCGTGTAACATGGGTAGTGTCACTGGTACTGGAGAGAAGTGCTGAGATACAGCTTGCATAGCCAGGCTTAGAGGCTGTCCAACTTCCAGCCATTGGTCTCTTCTCTTGGTGGAATCACTAGCATTGCAGTGGTCAGAGCCTTCTGATCAAGTCAAAGAAGTCAGGCTGCACTGGCATTCCTAGCCCAACTCTTCCCTATGCACAACTGATGATTTGATAGTGCAGCTACCTCCTTCCTGAAATGATTGGCCATTGTATTCCGAGGCGCACTACCACAGATGGAACTCAGCACCATCCCAAGCTACCTTTGAGATAGGTTTCTATTATCTGTTTTCTGGCAATGTGTGTCTGATTCTGTTTCTTCTCTAGATAATTTCAGCACCATGAGTGAGGCTAGCTCTCTCAGCCTCTGGAGCTGCTGATTTCCTAGGCTCTGGGTGTATTAACCACAGCCTGCACCAAGTCAGCTTTGAGCTAGGCTGGGGGCCGGGGGGTATATTTCCAGTAGCGTCTTAGCCGAATGCTCAGTTACAAACAGCTGAATTTTCTAGGGGCATGCAGAGCATCTGCATAGGCAAGGACACTATATGTGTGTAGGGCTGATGGAAGGAGAATGGTGATTGGGTCTAGTGTTGCTGATACAGGCTTGTGCAGAGAGGGCTGCCTGTCCTTGGCCAGATGCAAGGGTAGCCAGAGCATCCCTAGGGTCATATATTGCCCAAAAGGACAGGCAAGCAAGAGCTGCTAGTGCAGATAGTTGTTCCTTTCCTCTGTCTGTTTAGCTGGGGCTGACCTTATTCACAGTCAGCTGTTTCAGAATGTCACTCCCTTACACAAGCGGACTTTACCGGAGCTTTCACACCCTTTTTCTCATTGAATCTCACAGTGATCTCTTAAGAGTCACTTAAGACAGGAGATACTGTTCCATTTTACTGATAAGAAAACTGGGCCTAGTGATAGGGTAAGGTAGCTTTTTCTATAGTCATGTAGATACAAAACATGAAGCCTGGGACTTGTTCAAGCAACCAAGGGCCACTTCTCAAGGCTGCTTTAGATCAAATGTGTGCACGTTGCAGTAGAAGTAGTTAATATTTTGTCTCCTTAATTATCCAGGTCAGTGACTTTGGACAAGTCCTTTATTATACGTTCACCTTTGTTAGGAATAAGATGAGAATACAGAATCTACTTCATAGGATTATTTAAAGATTAAAATTACCTGTTTTTGGTGGCAGAATCTTGCTATATAGCTCAGGCTGACCTTGGACTGGTGGTAATCCTCCTGGCTCATCCTCCTGAGTGCTGGAATTAGGGGTGCCTACCACCACAACCAAGAAAATGATCATTTGTTAAGAAAGAATCCAGTACAGTGTCTCATGTATGTTAGACATTTGGTTAATTTCTTTTAAAAAAAAAATAACCTTTTATCTTGAAATAATTATAGACTCACAGGAAAACAGGTATGGAGAAGCTCATGTATTCTTCACCCAGCTTCCCCCAATAGAATATCTGTAATATAATATCAAAACAAGGAAACTGACATTGGTGTACTACCTGTTGTTAACTAGACTGCAGGCCTTATTCAGATCCCTTTTGTGTTTTTAGATAACAATTAGACTAGATTATTACTGAGGGATTCTTTTTTTGCCAACCCTGAAAGGCCATATACAGTATCTTCATTGCCCTTGACTCTTGTCTGTCATCTGACTTTTATAATACTGTATTTCTCACATCTCTGTTTTCTTCATTGTCTTGTCTTCTGTTTTTGTCTTTTACACTCTGTATCTCCCAGACTTAGTCCTAGTCCCTGCTCTTCTCCCTGCAACCTGCCCCCCATGGAATCTTCTTTTTTTTTTTCCTTTTTTTTACCTTTATCTGATGATTCCAAAATCTGTATTCCCACCTCCACTTCTCAGGTTCCTCTCTGGTTTCCTGTTTCTGGATATTTGCTGAATATAAGCTCTAACTTACTATATCCAAAACTAAACTTGTCCTTTTTCAAACCTGATACTAGTACCCTGCTACCCTCCACCTGACTTCCTTGCTTCTGCCAGACATTGCCCAGCCCTGCACAAGAAAGCTTTTCAGTGATAGATGTGCTCATTATCTTCACTGTGGTGATGGTTTTTCTGGGTGTATACATATGTCAAAACTTATATACATTAAATGTGTGTCAGTTACACCTTAGTAAAACCGTTAAAAGTAAAATAACTGCTTATAGCTAGACAGCCTAGGCTTGGGTTCTGGCTCCATCATAGGACAGAGTTACATCCCTCTGCCTCTTTTTACAAATGAGGATCATTATAGTAAGTTACCTTATGGGATTGTTGGCGAGATTAAGTGAGTTAATTCCAGGAAAGTGCTTAAAACAGTACCTGTCATATGTTAAACACCCCAGAATTGTTTGTTTTTTTTCTTTTGTTCAGCTCAAATGCACAGTGTCTGGCACAGCATAAGTGTTTGATAAGTGTTTATTAAATGAATGAATGAATGCTGCCATGGTCTTAAAGTACTGTTTTCCCTCCCTGACCTTTATCCAAAATTGCTTCTTCTTTAAGGCTGAGCTTAGAAGCCTAGGCTATCTGACCTACTATATCCAAAACTAAACTTAGTATTTTTAAAACCATTTTTCTGCTTGCTCTCTGAAGTCTTTTCCATTCACCTGAGCCCAAAAGGCCCTCTTGGCCACCATCCTCTGTACCTAGCATTGATGATTGATGTTTTGTATTGGTGCATTTGGCACCAATCCACCATAAGATGTTCTGCTTTACTTTTTTTTTTTTTTTAAATTGGCTTCATGTGTATCTTATCTTCCTCTCCATCTGTATGGGACAGATTCTGAGGACACAGGTGCTGATTTTTTTTCCTATGTCCCCATTTGCCTGCGCCAGGCATGTAGCAGGTAGTCAGTAGTAAGTGAATGAATGGTGTATGATTTGCAAAACATTGGGGGACCTTCATGCAGTAGGATATTCCTCTAAGTTAACTCATTATTAGAAAAACCCCAGAACGTACCACATTTAGCCTTAGAGGAAAATTTTAAAGTGTGTATAGATGGCATGTGGCCCCAGTTCTGTCCCCCAGATCTCATCCCCTTTTTGGGATCTTTTTTTGGATGAGATCTTGGTAGAGCTGTAGACCTCCTTTAACATCTAAATTTGGACCCAGACCTTTCTCTTTGAGTCCCATGAGCACAGCTGAGGCTGTCCCTATCCTGAAGACTTACTGAATAATAATGAGGGAGCAAGAAGGAACTAGGCAAAGAGGAAGAGAAACATGAATCAGTCTGGCTCACTCATGAACAGTCAGTCACTTGTCCCACGAGACTCCCCAGACTCTGGTCTGCCCTCTGCTTTCCAGCTGTAGCCTCTTGCCTCTCTGAAAGGTTCAATCTGAAAACTTTTGCCTAACAGCTGCATCTTGGACATCTGACATTTCTGTATCCAGGATGGGAAAACCTGGTTTCTACTCCTCTGGATACATGCTTCCTTGTTCCAGTTTGGGAGACACGCACAGGGTGATCAGCATTTGGGTGACACTGCTGAAACTTCACTCCTTACAGATGTAGTTCTGATTTGTCCTCTCTGCAAGTCCAGTAGTGTAATGATACCTTAACCTTATCATCAAGAAGACATTCCTACCTTACTGGTTGCTCACACAAAATAGCACATTACTTGGTGCCATCCCATCCAGCTTGCAGATTCATCATCATGAGTGCCATTCCTTCAGATTAGCACTGCCCTTTCCAGCAGCATTTCTCACTGGGAATGATAACACCTTGGGTCCCTTGTGTCTTGGAATGCATTCCTTTATCAACATGCATTCTTTCTCTTCGTAAGGACTCTAGAATAAGTAACGGATGCTTTTGGACAGAAGAAACACTGCTTCTGGTCAACACTCAATAATAGGTGCCAATTATACTGTTTCTTTCATTTACAAAATATAGCACGTCTCCTACGTTTCTTTAAACTTTTTCATAAAATAGGTATTATGTTTCCATTTTACCAAGTGAAGAATCTAAGATTCCCAGAAAAAAAGAGGTTGGCTTGTCCAAGATCACAAAGCTGGTGAGCAGTAGAGCTTCTTAACTCCAAACCCTGTCGTCTTCCCATTGTACCCCCAGCTCCTGCTACTAGCACTCTCTCTTGAATCTGTGTAGGCTTATTCTCGATTTAGCCGTAGGTATTTCCTGTAATTCCAGGCTAAACTCTTTATTACTTTCTCTGCTGTTTCTATACCTTTTTATTCTTGGGAAAGTTTGATAGATTTCTAGCAGGGATCTCTCCCTCTCTGACCTTGAGATTCTTCTGTGACTTCTCAAGCTGGCTATGGAAGCTTATCTACTTCCCTTAGTTAGAGCTTCTGCTGGTTTCTGGTTTCTGCTTTAATTTTTCCTACTGTAAGCTTGTCCTTGGTCTGAATTACAGGCCTGCTTTGATCCCTAATCTGATCCCTGTCATTGTTGTTGTTGTCAGTCTTGTTTCTTTCATAGATGAAGGGTCCCCTTCCTATTAGGTAGACTCAGTTTCCCCCACTCATGTGTTTGTTTATTCATCAACCACTTTCTGAATGCTGTTGTGCTGTACTGTGTTTAGGTGCTGGAGATCCCAAGATGTTAAAACATGGTTGATGAGAACAAGGAATCAAAGCCCTTTACAATTCAGTATGGTAATGGTTGGGCTGGCATAAGCATAAGATGTTTGTGGGAACATAGGAAGTATGTGTAATTCAGATTGGGGCTGGGAACAGAGAAGTCTTCTTGGAACAGATCTTGTCTGAACTGAGTCTTAAGGGAAGAGCTGATGTTGGTTTAGGGAGGAGAAGTGGAGAAGACAGAGCCCCAGGCACCAAGAGCCTCTTGTATGTGAAGACCCAAAGGTCCAAGGTCAGGGAACTGCAAACACTTCAGCCTGATTAGAGCAGAGAGATGGAGGAAGGGTGAGAGATGAGGCAGGAGAGGTAATGTGGAACTAGATTGTGCAGGGCTCTTAGCATGTTCTGAAGATGATGAAAGGCCTTTGAAAGAGCTGAAGCAGAGGAGTGGCTTGTTTAGAATAGTGTTGTAGGAAGATCATGTGGTGGCTGGGTGAAGGAGGCATTGGAGAAAGAGACAGAGATAAGAGATGAGTCAGAAGATTGACAGCGATTGAGGCCTGAGTTCAGGAGAATTTGAACTAAGATTATGGAAGAGATAATGGAGAGAAGTAAATGGTCTGGAAATGGCAGGAAGGTAGAATTTTTAGGTCTAGCAGATTAGCTGTCCTTACAGTTAGAAGGATGTGTGCTTGTATTAGTCAGTATTCTCTAGAGAAACAGATACAATGCTAGATACATGAATATTTGAGAGCTTACAATTTGGCTTCCTCGGGCTTCTTACAAGTCAGGCGTGGAAGCGTGCAGAGGGTCCGTCTGCAAGCTGGAGATCTGGAGGGCCCAGTCGAAGGTCTGGAGGTCTGAAGTATCTAGGTGAAGGTCTGGAGTTCCAAGGATCCAAGTGGAAGTCTGGAGCTCCTCCAAGGGAAGCGAAACTGATCCAAAGAAAACAGGTGGGCCTAGATCCCTCTTCGTTTCCCCTTTATACTATCTAGAGAATGGGCCGCCCTAGGGTGGATCTTCTACACCCTAGGGTGTAGAATTGCTAAACCAATTTAGTTAAACTTCTTTTACAAGTTGACACAGTCAGTCAATCATCACAGTGCTATATTGTCTCACTTCTTTGTCTGCCTTGTCGTCATCTACACATGGTTCCTTTTTTGCTGCCAGCAAAGAAACCTAATGTTAGCCTCATGGTGGCTTCTCTTTATCCATGAGATTCCACAACCCCATCCGTCCTCTGAGCATCTTCCCCATTTGGCTAAACCTACCTTTATCATCTGTCTGATCAATGTCTGGGGCATTCTTTCAGTCCGCGTTTGGAAACCTGAGCAGCGCCTCTTGGAATCCCCTTAGGTAACCCTGACTGCTCTTCTGCCTGGATAGTGCCATCTTCTTCCGAGACTGGTACCTGGGGAGAAGTAAGGAAATGGGTGACCTTATTTGCCGAGTTATCTCAAAAAGGGGGAGAGGCAGGTATCTCTTTTGCATTTATAGAATAGATCTTTAAACACAGTGGGAAAGAATATAACTAATTCCCATCAAGAGAAGACAAAGCCCAATGTGGGCAGAGTGAAGTGCTCGACTTTGGGACCAGGTAACTCTCCTGTCCGTGGAGGTACTAAGCAATTTAACCTTGAAATGATTAAGTGATCTATGGAATAGAACAGCATCGGTATTGGAAAAGACCTTTGAGTCCATTCAGTTCATCATCCTTATTCTGACGAAGACTTTGAAGTCTCTATGGGTCATGTGGTTTGCCCAAGGTCACAGTAGCTAGCAGCAGAACTGGGACCAGAATGGAGGTCTTCTTGTTCAGTTCTTGTTTCACTAGCCTGACGAAAGTACATAAATTTTGTCATAAGTTTGACAGCCTGGAAAAAAAGACTCCAGGCTGCTTTAATGACAGTCTAGTTTGATATTTCCCCTTTTCCCTAAGAGACTGGAAACAGCCCATCCAAGGTCACGACTGAGGGACGATAAAGCAGTGTGCAGACTTGAAATCTAATCTTCTATCCAAAATTTTACCCAGGGGCCAGGATTTGGATAGTTTAGGCTCCAAGGACACTGACCAGCATCATTCTTTTTTTGGGAGCGGGGTGCTGGGGATTGAACTCAGGGCCTTGCACTTGCTAGGAAACGGTCTACCACTTGAGTTTAAATCCCCATCCCCCAGAATCATTCTTTAAATGCATTGCAACTACAGTCAATTTTATGAGATGCAAAAGGCATGGTTTCTTTTTTCCTTCTTCCCTTCGTGTTTTCTTTTTCTTATTTGACAAAAGTGTATGGCTGTGGAAATTACGTCAGTTTAATTAGGCTGCTCAACACAGTACTTTTCCACTGAATTTACTAGGAACTGTGAATTTGTTGTAACAAACTGCACTGCCGGCTGCAGTATCTGATTGGCATGCCAGGAGCATCACTAGCGAACAGCTAAATAGAGATTGGGGAGAAAACTGGGTCAGGAAACAAGCCTCCGATACCTGCAGAGGCTGTGGAAGGCAGCGCAGAGGCGGCAGGTGGCCACAGCATGGCACTGTCTTCCAGAGCCTGAACTGCCGAGCGCCCCACCCCCACTAGCTTGGTGCTGCAGCCCCCCCACCCCCCGCAGGTGATTTGTTCCTGTGGCCATTTTGCCTTCTGTTTTCCTATACCCGGCAAAGCTTTTATACTTGCCAGCTCAGGAGTGCTTTTCCTCAATAAAATGTGAAAGATTGCTTCAGATGGAATCTTCGTTAGCCACTGATATATCAAGCCATGGGGGCTTGGCTTTCTAGAGCTAGAACTGGGTTTGAGAATTCTTCATGACGAGAAAAGGATCAGTAAAGTTTCATTTTGCCTGTCTCCTGTTTTCTCTTCCCTTCTCACTTTCCCCTTTCTCATTATATCATATCCTTTTCTGAGAGTCCCAGTGCTGAGAGCACTGAGCCAAGTCAGGAGTTCTTAGAGAGAGGAGTGAGTAATTATGTCAGGAGGTTCAAGAAGCTTCTTGAAGGCAGTGGCATTTGTGCTAGGACTTGAGTGAAGAATCAGGTCCAGGAGGAAGAGTTGAGAACGAGACTCTGCTATGCCAGTCTCAGGCCCGCATTGTAGATGCTGGGGACCTCCACTATGATATGGGACTGGGGTCTGCTTTAGAAGGGGCCCTGAGGTTCTGCTTACCCATGCTTCTTATTTTATAGTTGAGCAGACCAAGAAAGAAAAGGGCTGGAACATGGGCCAGCCCAGGGTTAGTATAACCACACTATGCCCACCTTTGTGCATGCTCTCATTTCTAATGGGGTTCTGAGAACATCTAATTCCTCCTTTGGGTTTTACTCTTATCGTTGTCTTCCTGGCTCCTGTCATATGAACTCAAGAGTTACTCAGAGGTCTCCACTTATAAATTACACATTAGGGAAGGAGCCCTGGGTTCTCCTGACTTTGGATTCCAAGTTCAGTCTGATCTCTGCTAGACAGTTACATCCTTCCTTTACCTCAGACCAAGCAGAGTCAGGCCAGTGTGAGTTGTTCACTGGGGATGGTATCGTCCCAAGAATATGTGATGGGAATGAGTCTTGTCTCAGAGTAAAGATGCAAATTCTCATAGTTGGAAAAGCTGAGTGAGGCAAGAACTCAGGCCTTTGGGCTTTTCTGTAATTCTATGAGAAAACTGGGCTCATTTTTACTAAAATTTGTTTTCAATAAGTTATACTTTAATGTACTGAAATTTGCTTTAAAGACAACTTTTGTTAGAATGTATTAATTCTGTACTGCATCTCTTTCCTTTCTGAGTATAAATCAGAAGGTGGAATAAAATAATCTCTAATAATTTTTCCTAGATCTTTTGGATGGTCTCAGTTTCGTATGAGGAATGCCGTCTTTGAACAAATATTGATGTACTCAAAGGAAGAAATTTGTACCCATTTTCTCATACGTGTACCAAAGTTTGATAATTGAATGAACCATTTGTATAGGATGCTTTCAAGACCAACATGTTTTGGAACACACTTGATGATTCACATGTCAGGTAGTCTCTGGCTTAAGTGTAGTGAACAGACAAAAAAGCCATTCAGATTGTTGTGAGACACTCTGGCTGTGAAAATCAGGCTTCGGTGACCCTAGGAGTCCAACAGCCAGAACAGATCCAAGCAGCAGTTCCTGTATTGTATCGTGTTGTACCCTCATTTTTAATGGGGCACTGAGCAGGTAGTTCTAAGTGTCTCTAAATAATTTGAAGTAATTTCCTTGGTCTTGGAAGGTTATAACCACTTGCAAACTGGTAGACCTTGTGTCTAATTGCTATTTTCTAAAGGGAGGGAGGAAGGAAAGAAGAAAAGCTTCTTGATACCAAAGCAGATTTTCACTCAGGCTGGCACATTCATAGAAGCTTCCACATATTCTTATTTTGGGGTCAAATTGGGACTTGTCACTAGAGTCATATGAACAGTTCATAGAAATGGTTTGAATAGAAAGAGGAGAGCTGGAAGAAGACTGGAATTTGAAGTTTGGTCTTTGTTGGATAAGAGAAAGTGAAAGGTGGGTCTATGGTTACAGGAGTGCATGCTAGCAGGCTCAGTCGGGCACAGGGGAGCCCTCTGCATTGTCTTCCCTGAGCTTGTCATCTCTGCCCACAGCCTCTTTGGTGATAGACACTTCACTTGTAAGAGTGGCCCTTAGTCCTCTATCATTTGTTTTTGCTTCTGCCAAGGGTAGCGTGGCGAACCCTGCCCTTTTCCTGAAGAGCTCCACCTCTGTTCCATCAGGTCAGGCTGTGGCCTGAGCTTCTGGTTCTAGCCTGGGAAAGAACTTTTCTGTTTCTTGGACCCTCATCAGTCCTCTGTGAGGAAGAAAGTGTATGATTCACAAAACCAGCTGTAGAGTCTAAGTGGGCTTCTTATGTTATCTTCTCTTTGTGCTGCTTTGCTACTGTCCCAGAACGTACTCCCTCTGTCCTACACACCCTGCCCTGGCTCTGGGCACAGAGCAGATGTGGACTGGCTCATCTGGTGCTTCCCAGTCATACCTTCAAGGTCTGCAAGTCTGAGGTGAAGAGGGGATTATGGTGGTCACTGCTGTTGTTTGTTTCTTGAGACCACTTACGGTAGGGCAGTAGACTCCTCTTCCGTCTCTGTCCATGTCTGTCTTCTTGCCTGCATTTGTGACTGCAATTCTGGTGCTGCAGGGAGCTCAGGCAGCTTCAGTGTTCCTCCTCCCATTCTTCTTGGGAGGAGGTGACTTCCAGGCTGCCTGTCCTTCCTTACACAGACAAGGCTCAGTTAGTAAAACCCATTATTTCACCCCTGGAATTGCCTGCATGTTCATTCCCATCTTTTCATTTCTGTGGCCACCTGAACAATTCCAGGAAGTCTCTTCCCAAAGCTCTGCTCTGGATATGTCTGTCCTAGTTGTAGGTTCGACAATGTCAACTTGCACTGCTGCTATCCAGGCCTCATCATTTTCATGTTTGCTTCTCAGGCTTTTACACTAAATGTTCTTTAAATGTTCTACGATCCATCCAGAGCAACCTTGTCAGAACAAGGAGGAAAAAGGGAAATATCTATCTTCTCTCTTGTCATTTCTCTCAGATGAATGAATTAAATATTTTTATTGCCTTGAAGATTAATTATTTCCTGTCCCCAGGCTGGCAGTAATATTCTAGCTGTATCTTCTTGTGCCTTGGGCTTGACAGTTGGAACTTCTGCCCCAATTCTAAACTTCGTACTTTTGCCACGTTTGTCACCATCTCCATATCATGTAGGATTCTGCAGTGAGTCACAGTCCAGGGGCTCAGAAAGGTTGGAGTCTGACCTGCAGCATATAGTTTAAGTACTGAGTTGTAGCTCTTAGAGGTGAGACTTCCTGACATCTTCTGGTTCTGTCTGGCACATAAGAAACTGTTATTGTGCTTACCAAACAAAACACATGAGACCCAGGAGTTTAAGTGAATAACCCAAGGCCATTCAGCTAATGAATTTTGGACTCTAATGCCATAGTAGATTTTAGGCTCTCAGTAATACTTTATCTTCACCAAGCAAGCCAGCTCTTAATTTGTAGAAGGCATCAACTCTTGAGATTTCTCTTTGCAAATAAAAGAATTTAAGACTCCTTTTGGAATATCATGCCTTGTTCATATGAGGAAGGATAGGCACCCTGGAAGTCACCTCCTCCCAGGAAGATGATGTCTGGTGGGTAGAGAAGCAGCTGTTGTCCTTTGTTCCCTAGAGAGCTTGTTCATGAGGCCAGCATGTGGGACACTCTCATCCTACGTGTCTCTTGTCCAATGAATCTTTATGGACCCTTACATTCAAAAGGACTTTTCTTTTTGTCTCTAAAGTGGCTTCCTAGTCACTCAGGACCACCAGATGCCAATTTCTTGTTTCTGCCTGTGTTCCACTGCAAACAAATAAATTTGTGTTGTTCCAAAATGTGCTGCTGTCTCTGTGACCTTTCTGTCTTCCAACAAGCCCTTTGTTCTCCTGCGTATTCCTTTAGTTACCCAGGCCTGGAATCCTCTGTGACTCCACTGGATAGGAGCTCTCTAATCATTTAGTCTGTCAGGACTCTGCAAATTAGCCATTTTTTCCCCTTGGACTTACCTTGCGAAGTCACCTGTTCCTGTCTGCTTCCTGTGGCTACCACTAACCACAGCCAGATGTCTGTGTTCTCTTTCCTGGAATTCCACAGCAGCTTCTTACAGTCTTCTGGTCCCTTGTCCTTTATCCATCACACACGCTGGTAGATTCCCAACACTGCCCACTTTTGATCTTAAAATTCCATGATGCTGTCATGCCACACATTTCACCTCTTTCATATGAGATTGAAACCAACCCTTCATCCCCCAGTGTGAGTGGCTCATACTGTCAGACTTGGCTACTCATGCCTCTTATGTATTTAGTGATTTTTTTTACTCAATTGTTCCTTCCATCCTTCTTTCCCTTATTCAATGAAAAAAATATAAGGTAACATTTCTTTGCAAACTGTAAAGCATGTGAGATTTTAATCTGTTCAACAAATATTCTGCAACATGAAAGGGAAGGATGAGGTTTTGGATTTGGTAACTACCTATTATGTGCTGGTGACTTGCATATATTAGTCTTATTTGAACCTCTTAATATTCCTATGAGTTAGGTTGTTACATGCACATGATAGGTATGGAAACCAATGCCCTGGGGAAAAAGTACATGCTATTTTGCTATACCACAGACCTACTGCTACAGGAGGGGTCTCGAGGCTGGCAGGAGGGGTAAATCATGCACATAAATAGCCATTGTGGAAGAAAATGGCACATTGTCTTGAGAACTATAGTTATGGAGCTGTAGAAGTTCTGCAGATGATGACATTTCTTTTAGCTAGGGGATTGGGGAAGACATAATGAAGAAGTTAAATTTCCACTGAATGTGAAGAATGAGCAGTGTTTTGACAGAAGGAGCAGAGAGGCTGGGATAGAAAGGGTGGCAATAGCGGAGGCACCCAGAGCAAATGTCCTTGGTGTCACCAGAAATCATCAGTGTACAGTCCACTTTGATTGAGACACAAGGTTTGTGGACGATTTAGTGGAATATAAGGCTGTACAGGTGAGCTGTAGCCTGTTTGCTTAAATCTCTCTAAAGAATTCATGATTTGTTCTGTAGGCACAGGGGAGCCCTTAGCAGATTTTGAGCAGGGGAGGTGCTAGTTTGAACTAAGATTTAGAAAGGTTACCACAGACTCCCAGTGAATTGGAGAGAATTAGAAGCAAGCAGAGACAGGAAATACTAAGAAGCTCTTGCTATTGCCACTGTCAAGTGCAGATGTTCTGAGGGCCTGAAATAGCACAGTGGCAGTGGAGAGGGAGGAGGGGGGCAACATGACACTGCAGAAAGAGGGATGCAGAGTGGCAGGACTTGATTGGCTGGACTCAGGAAAGTCAGAGATCATTCTAAGGTGACTGTGAGGATGATGATGCAACACCTAACGCTAACAGGAGGATTGGGAGGGAAACAGATTTGGGATTGGGGAGGAGTGAGGTGGTGTTTGATGGTGTGTTCTGTTTTATGCAGGTTGAATTTTAGGTACAGGTGAATTGTCTCGCATTTGTGCTCAGTGTTCTTTACTACTGTTGCTATAGTTCCTCGTCTCCTTCCAGCTGTCCTCTTCATTATGCCAACTTTTGGCTAGCTTTTATAATGCAGCTGGGCGAAGCCTCCAGAGGACCTTACCTATATTTATCTTTGAATTCCTGAGGTACCTTCCATGCCACTTGGTATCTCCTAGGTTCAGTCTCGCCAGTGTGTGTCCCTGTGTACACAAGTGTTCCTGATTGTGTGGGAGGGTACTGGTGGTTATAACTGATATCACAGTCCAGGTGTGTATGAACATTTATGGTTGATGAAGAGCTTAGAATGGTCAGAAGTGTGTTGACTTCCCAGCTGATCCCCTAGGTGGTTCAAGATCATCGAACCATTGACTCAATAAACTAAAAAGTTATTAGAGAATAAGTGGTAGATTTTAGTTTAATAATAAATGCATCTGAAGCCATTAGTACATATCAAATAAGAAGATTAGGATGATTTTTAGCTGCTATAAGAAGATAGATTGTTAGAAGGGATGATTGAATTTAAAAGTATTTTTAAAAGATATCAAAGCTGAGATTGATGTTTCATGGGTATTAAGAATAGCTGTCATGTACTGGATATTTTTTTTGTACAGATTTTGCTCTAAGCGTTTTACATATAGTAATAATCCAAATCTTATTAAAGCCTAGGAAAACAGCAATTATTATTCCTGTTTGTTTGCTTTGTGTGTGTGTGCGTGTGTTTGTGTGTGTGTATGCATGAGATGGGGATTGAACCCAGGGCCTCACACAGGCTAGGGAAGCAGTTTATAATTGAGCCACCCCCTCAGACCTTCTTGTTTTCAAGATAGAGAAATTGAGACACTAAAAGTTAGGTACTTGTCCCAGATCATATAGATTTGATATAATGGAGCTAAAATTCAAACTCAGGCTTTTTGTTTCCAGAGCCCACACTGTTACCCACTATGCACCTTACCCACTGATGGTAGGTATTTCAGCCCGTCTTGAAATATTTAAAGCAAACTCTAGCCCACTGTACTCTTGTCTTCTTTCTCTATATATCCCTAGTGCCAGAATATAGTATATGTTCATTAAATGTTTGGTGAATGAACATCTTTCCGTCATCATTTCTCATCTGCTATGAGGTGAAGGTGGGCAAAGAGATTTCTTATACCTCTAGAATATATTCTTATTCTTGCTGATACATATGTTATATTTCACAGAAGAGTATAATGTATTGATATAGATTCACCTCCAGTACAGATTTGGACAAATTGCTGAGCCTAAGTTTCAGTTTTATCGTTTATAAAGTAGAAATAATGGTTAACCTGCTATGTAGAGCTTTAGTGAGGATTAAATGAAATAATCCTTGTACTTGGCATAAAACAATAAATGTTGGATTATATTATTACAAATGGGAAATTTGAAACCATTGAAGGGGATAAGGCTGTAAAGATGAGCTGTATCCTCCATCCCCATCATACAATGCTTTTAAAAGTACTCTTTGGAGGTCTAAAATCATTATATTAGTTGATAGACACAAAAATGCTTCATTTTCTCCTAAAATTGTCATCGCTGACAAATTTAGAGAGAATTAAATTCAGAAAGTTTAGAACAATTGTTTTTCTCTTAAAATTTGTTAAAAATTAAAGAAAAAAGAGGTCTGGGGAAAATGTTTCCCCATTCCTCAACCATTTCACACTTCCCTTTTTGTTTCCCTTGGCCATTGGATAGCCAGTGGACAAAGAGGCAAGTGAGACAGCATAGAGGCATCTACTTTGTGAAAGATACTGTTATGGCTTTATGTAGATGTCCCCCAAAGCCTCATGTGCTCATAGTTGGGGCTTTGCAGAGGTGGGTGGATCTAGGGTGTGTGAATATGGATTAAGGGAGTGTGATAACTAAATTAGTCCACTGACTAGTTTAGCATAGTTCTGGGTATGGGTAATGGAAGCCCCACCCTGGGTATGGGTGACACCAACCAGTAAGCTTATAGTTTGAGTAGAATGAAAGGGAACGAGAAGCTTATTGCTTGCTGCCTTCTGCCTGCTGTGCCAGGGACTGTTTCTCCTCTGCCATGCCACCTTGCCCTGGAGCCAGCTGACTGTGGACTGAAACTCCTATAAATTGTGAACTAAAATAAACCTTTCCACCTTTAACTTGTGGGTGTTGGGTATTTTGTCTCAACAATGAAAAGGAGATTACTAAATTTTGATAATTGAATTCAGTCCTCAGGATAGTCCTCCAAGGTTATTACTATAATTCCTGTTACACAGTTGAAGACATTGAGGATCAGAAGGTCTTAGTAAGTTAGCCAAGTTCACAGAACAAGTAGGTACTGGAACCATAAGTTAGACCTACTCTCACCTGGACCATTGCAGTAATTTTCTGATGATCTCTTTTCTTCCCACCATGAAGCCTTCCTGCTGCCTGTGCTGAGCGGAGCAGTTTGTGTTGACAGCTTTGTATTAGAGCTGCTAGAGCAAGTAATTCATTCAAAAATGTTTGACCTCTGTATTGTTTAAAGGCAGGGCAGGTCTAGATTCCCAAGTCCCTCAGTCACCATTTCTTCCTGCTACTTATTTGAAATGTTTTTAAAAATAGTGTTAAATTATGCATACTCAACCCTCCTTGTATAGTCTGTCTATAAGGGAACATATTGTTAAAAGGAGCTTGACGAGGGGCTGGGGATGTAGCTAAGTGGTTAGAGTGCTTGCATAGCAAGCACAAGGCCCTGAGTTCGATCCCTGGCACCCCACGGCAAAAAAACCCAAAAAACAAAAAAACGAAAAAAGGAGCTTGATGAGAGAAATCCATGTAGCACAGCTTTTTGAAGATTTGGCCATTTCTCTTTTGGGATGTGTTTTAAAGTTTCAGACTGTGCTGTTGATAGATTCTTTACCCATGTGAGGAGTTAGTGAAGTCCCTGGTCCTGGCAGAGTGGCAGAAAAGAAATAAATGTACAGCAGTGTGTTTCGTGAGTGGGCCTCCCCAGCCTCTAGTGCTGGGCTGATGGTGCATGTTGGGGGAGAAACATCAACAGGAAGAGGATGGGACAGTCAACTCCACGCTCCAGCCCCAACCTTTCTGTCACCATAAATTATAATCATATTTCTATCTACTTTGTATCACCACAACTCACATTTGTCTTTCTGTGCAGTGCCTACTTTATTCACCTGGCTTCTTTCACTGAGCCCAGTGTTTCTGAGATTCACTCGTGTAATTTTGTGTAGCTTTCCATTGTCCCTTTTCATTGATGAGTAGTATCCCATTATACAGTTGTACCACAGTTTATTCATTTACCCAGGAGGTTTCTCTTTCTGCATAACAAGTTACCACAAATCAGTGGCTTATAACAGCATGTACTTATTAGTTTACACTGGAAGTCAGAAGTCTGGGTGGGATTGACTGGGTTTTCTGTTTAGGATTTCACAGAGCTTAAACCAAGGTGTCATCTGGTCTGGACTCTGTCAGGAGCCTCTAGGAAAGCATCTGCTTCTGAGCTCATTCACACTGCTGGCAGGTTTCATCTCCTTGGGACAGCAGGTGTCAGCCCAGGGACCTTCTCAGCACCTAGATGCAGCTCTCTGTGCCTTGCGCATGGCCCTTCCAGCTTCAAAGCCAGCAATGCTGCCTTCTGCTTCCAGTGTTGGAGTCATCCTCTGCCTGCAGCCAGAGCAAGCTCCCTGCTTTTAAAGTGTGTAGTGATTACATTAGGCACACCTGGAGACAGCTGTTCTATTTTTGGTATACCTTTATTTTTAGAATGACCTTTCAGTACTTTGATATTTGAAGAATTTCTATCCATCTCACTCTGTCACCTGATTCTTCCCATCCTGTCCTGTGGCACTTGTACCATCTCAGCCTCCTCCTCTACAGCCTGGAAACAACCCCCCTCCCACTGCCTCCCCACACTGTTTTAATACTGGAGAATGAACTCAGGGCCTTTGCACTGAGCTACATCCCTAGCTCCTCTCTCACTCCCAACACAGGGTCTCACTAAGTTGCAGAGTTGCCCTGCCTGGCTCAGATTTACAGTCCATGGTGGGCTGGCTGTAAAGCAGAAACATCCTGGTAGAAGGGTGTGGCAGAAGAAAGCTCCTCACCTCCTGGCAGCCATGAAGCAGAGAGAGTTGGAAAACAGCCAGAGAGAGGAAGAGCCTGGAATGAGAATACACCCTTCCAGGCCATCCTTCCAGTGCGTACTTCCTCCTAACAGCACATTTGGCTATGAACTCATTGTAACCCCATGATCTAATCACCTTCCAAAAGCTGTACCTCTGAACACATGAGCATTCTGGGAGATGTTTTTGATTCAAACCATAAAAATCACATTTTCAATGAAAATGATGTGGAAGACATAACACTAAATGCTCATGGTAAAAGACAATATATAATATGACCCCAACTGTGTTTGTTTCTGAAATTATGTTTATTTTATTCACACAGATATTTATAGGAAAAGGACTAAAAGGAAATTTGCCAAACTATTTAAAAATGATCTTGTATGTAAAAGTGGGTGTAGAGCTCTTGAAGACATAGGTGTAGGCACGACTTTATGAACAAATACCCAGTTGCCCAGGAAATATCACAAAGAATCAACAACTGGGATCTGATCTTATTAAAAAGCTTTTGTGCAGCAAAAGAAACTACCAACAGAGCGAAGAGTGGGAAAAAATGTTTGCCAGCTATTTGTCTGACAAAGGACTAACATCTCAAATACATAAAGAAGTCAAAAAAATCAGACCCCCCCCCCGAATTTAAAGACCCAGTTCAAAAGTGGGCAACTGAAATGAATAGACACTTCTTAGATGAAGAAGTAGAAACAACAAATAGACATATGAAAAATGTTCAACATCACTGGTCATTCGAGAGATGCAAATTAAAACAACCCTGAGATTCCACCTCACTCCACAGAGAATGGCTATTATCAACAAATCAGCCAATAACAAATGCTGGAGGGGCTGTGGAGAAAAAGGAACCCTTCTCCACTGTTGGTGGGAATGTAGACTGGTACAACCGCTATGGAAATCAGTGTGGAGATTCCTCACGGAGCTAGGACTAGAGGTTCCATTTGACCCAGCGATTCCCCTTCTCGGTATCTTCCCAAAAGAATTAAAAACATCATACCGCAGCCATATATGCACACCCATGTTTATAGCGGCACAGTTTGTAATAGCTTAATCTTGGGAAGAAGCCAAATGCCCATCAACAGCAGAATGGATAAAGAAAATGTGGTTGTTTTATATAATGGAGTACTACTCTGCCATAAAGAATGATAGGCTTGAGATATTTCTAGGAAAATGGATGCATCTTGAGACCATACTCTTAAGTGAAATAAATTGGACACACATGTATAAATACTGCATTGTTTCTCTGGTGTGAGAAACTAAACATGTAAATAAAGACTAAAATGTGTTATATTGGGAAAGGGAAGAAAATGTCCAAATGGGAAAGGGAACAAGGGAAGGGGAAAGGAACGGAGGGACAAGAGAAATAAGAAATGGAAGGAAAAGATGGAAATGGAGCTTTTGTAAATAAGGAGGGAGTGAAAGGAGGGGAGGGGAATGGGAAAAAAAGAAGCAACAAGATATATCATGTATAGGTACAAATCCCCTATGATGAATGTTATCACTATATACATCTAAAGTGTACCATCAAAATAAAATTAAAAAAAAAAGTGGGTGTAGCCCAGAACAGAACTTGATAATCTACAGCTTCATTTTGGACCAGCAAAGTTGCATGGTCCCATTAGTGGACCAGGAAGGCACCTGTGGTGATCACTCAGCTGGGAACCGCGCTGCTAGCCGGGCTTCCGGCAGCCTGTTCCTGGGAACAGGCAGCGGCACTCCTGGTCTGCTGACTTGCGGGTCGTCAGGCTGTCACATGTCACCAGTTGAGTGCACTTGATACGTTCATTATTCTTGTTCTGTGTTCATTGTTATACTTCATGCACTTGTTATGATAAGCTTCCATCTTCAGTCTCTCTGTCACATCTTATCTCCGTTCTTGACTTTTTAATCCCAAAAAGAATAAAACTTGAGGATCTGGCCTCAGTAGGTTTTTTTGTTTTGTTTTAATTAAAAAAGCAAAGGGACCCTTGGTGTGAGGGGCTCTGGTAGCAGAAGGCCTCTTGCTCAGGGGCTGTGTTCAGGTGCCCAGCAGAGGCCCGGCCTGGCTCTGCCGTGTAGCTGCAGACAAAGCAAAAGATTCCTGGGCCTTGGGGCACAGATGGTTCAGTTAGGCAGTTACCTTGTTTTGGTTGTTGTTGGGGGTACAGTCAAGACGGGTAGGTGTGGCACTGCCTCTTCCCATGCACTGCTGGCCTGCTTTCCAACTGTCCCTACCATGTAGCACCAGCCAGAGTGCTTTTCCTCAGGCCTGCAAGATCTACCTGTCATGGCTTAGGAGGCCATTCTGTTTAGCCCCTGACTTGATTCTGAACATCTGAAGGATCATCCAGTCTCTCAATTCAACCATTATTCACAGAGCCGAGGCATTTAAAAGACCCTGGTCAAAAGAACCGAGGAAGTTCAGAGAGAAATTCAGCCTTCTTCATTCAGCATTTCCTGAGTACCTTTATGTTAAGCTCTGAGCCAAGAGTGGTGGGAGGTACAGAAATGAGTAATTTCAACTCAACAAGCATTTGGTTAAGACCTACTATGTGCAGGGTGCCAGGGGGGGGCAGGCCTGGAGTACAGTCCTCCTGCTTAAGGAAGTTGTAATCTGCATAATATAGGCATGAATAGATATGTGAACCACTTACTAGCAAGTGGAATAAGCTGTTTTTAGTCCAGGTTTTTAACTACTCTATTTCTCAATTAATCTACAAAATAAAGATATAATGAATTAATCCACATAAAGTACCTAAACAGGGCTTAGTAGTCAGTAAATGTTAGTGATTCTTTTCCTTTCACTCTTCTCCCCTGTCCCTCCTACCCACATGCATGGTAAGCTTACAGTGAATTGAGAACATGATGTGAGTTGATGTGTTGAGGTGGGATGGTGGGATGTTGTGTATGGGGGTCTCATAAGACAAAATGCAAGTATTTTTAATTGAGTCTACTGAGGAAAGAGGCTAGAGAAGTGCATTGGGTCCAGACCACAGAAGATGTTAAATGCCAGACAAAGAAATTTGGGCCTACAATGGAGAACAAAATAATCCACATTTACTTTAGGAAAAGTATTTTGGCAGAACAGGGAGAGATCAGAGGGGAGAGGGGCACCCAGAAAGCTGCTGCAGAATTCCAGGGAAGAGCTAAGGCCAGAACTAAGACTCACCATTTCTTGGATGTACTCCTTCAGGGTGGCAGAGGTTGAGGAGGAGATTTAGTTCTGCTCTTAGTCTATATGCCTATGTGTTTCTTGCTGGGGGAACATCGGTTTGAGCATAGTTCATCCCACTAATTATAATATTCTGAGATTATATTCAGGCTTCTGGCCTCACAACTGTTCCACCCATACATATCTGCCCATTTAGCTGCATTGTCTGGGAGTTGAGCATAAGCACAAGACCTTTCTGCACTGGGCAGTGGTGGCTTGCACAGAGCTGGGCAGCTGCGGAACCTCTGGGAATATGAAATGGCCACATGACAGGGGAGTCTTCCTGAAGGGAGTCCAGTATTTAAAATCACAACAATGAAAAGTACTTTGATATTGATTGCATATAAAGATGTTTTCTAGAGGCCCTATAATATCAAAAGAGTGGGGATATCAAGGGAGGTGTAAGTAGTAATGTTTATTGAACTATTTTTAGATACTAGGAGTGGGGTTGGACTCTTTGGTATCTGTTATGGTTTGTGTCTAGATGTCCCCCCAAAGCCTCATGTGGTAAGAGATAGCTGGATCTAGAGTGTGTGGTTACTAAATTAATCCATTGATCGGTTTGGCGTGTTCTGCTGGGATCAAAACTAAGATTAAGGGTATTAGGATTAAGGGTGGGAGTGCTGCCCACCCTAAAGACAGGTAGCCTAGATAAAAGATACAGGAAGACGCTAATTAGCTGCTTGTTTGCATTGCTTGCTTGCTTTCCTTGCCTACATTCCTTGCATTCCTCACTTTACTTTGCTGCCGGTCTGCCCTGCCTTGGGCCCAGCTGGCTGTGGACTGAAACCTCTGCAGACTGTGAGCTAATAAACCTTTCTTCCCCTAATTTTGGGTGTCGGGTATTCTGTCCCAGAAAGGAGAGAAAAATAACTAAAACAGCATCCTTGATCTCATTTACTGTGATCTTTGTAATCCTGTCAGGCAAATATTACTACTCCCATTTTACAGTGAAGAAGTGAAGACTCAGAAAGCACAGGCCTTTTATCCAGGGTCAGATGGCTTACAATGTCCGACCTTGAGCCAGGCTCTGAAAGTCCATAACCCTCAATTTCCTTATTTATAAAACAAAAATCATAATAAAACCTACTCCAAAGGCTGTTTTGTTGATGAAATAAGATGCTGTGTAGATGAAAAAAAGAAAAGCATTCCCTGACATTCAGGGGCTGGTCTCGCGCGATCAGCTGCTGGGCCCCAGTTTTGCTGTGAGCTAGTCTGGCACTCACAGCTAGGCCTTGATGTTGTTCTATTGCACGTGAACTATTTCACAGAACTTTGACATCAGACTGGCTGCTCTGTGATAGCGGCAGATCAATGCAAACCAGGACCACTCTGTAATCATGTCTGAACACAGACAAAACATGAATGTTGTCCAAGTCACAAAACACCAGACACCCTCCTCTCCTGCCTCATGAGTGACTGATGCTGCTTTATCAGTTACAGCCATAACCTCACTTCAAACCGCCTTCCCTATGGACAAGATTTATGGAGGCACTCACTTGTGTAAGTCAGCTTTCTGCAGTCGTGACAAAATACTTGAGTTAAATAAGGAGGAAAGGTTTATTTTGGCTCACACCTTCAGAAGTTTCTATCTTTGGTCATTGGTCCTATTGCTTTGGACCTGTGGTTGCACAACACAGTATGATGGAAACATGGTAGCGGAGGCCAGGAGGGGGCAGGAGGGAGGGAGGGAAGAAGGAAGAAAGTGTGGGGAGGGATAGGTAGGTAGCTAGCTAGGCAGGCAGATAGGCAGGCAGAGGAGGAGATAGAGAGAATGAATGTGGAGGCACAGGCCGAATCCCAGTACCCACTTCCAGGGTGCTCTAGTGACCCAACCTCCCTCCACTAGGCTGTGCTCCTTAAAGATTCTGCTCCCTCCCAGTAGTGCCGCAGGCTGGGGACCAACTCTTCAACACATGAGCCTTCAGGGAACATTCAAGGTCCAGACTATAGCACCAGTTTTAGACTTGTCCCCACTTTCTGACAGAACCTAATTCAAGGCACACCTCCACTTCCACAGGCCTTTCTAAAACCACACAACTAAAGTCCAGCTCTTCTCAGTCCTTTCTAATATAGTCGACCCTCTATATCGACTGGTTCTATATTTTTTTCTTTCTCTGTGTGTTTAGCAATGTGGGGGATCACACTTAGGGTCTTGTGCATGCTGTACAAGTGTTTTATCACAGATCTATACCCCTATCCCTGTCTCCACTGTTATTACATCTGTAAATTCAGCCAACCATAGATTCAAAATATTTGGGGAAAATTTGCATTTGTATCGAAACATGTAAAGATGTTTTCCCTTGGCATTTCCCCCTGAACAATACAGTATAACTATTTACATAGCATTTACATTGTATTATGTATTATAAGTCATCCAGGGATGATGTAAAGTAGACAGGAGGATGTAGGTGGGTTAGATGCAAATACTGCACGTGAGCATTCACAGATGCTGGTGTCTGAGTGGAGTCCTGGAACCAATCCCTTATAGCTACCGAGTGGTGACTGTACCTTCTTGCTGAGATGCCCCATGGTTCCCTGTAGTGTGCCTCCTTCACAGAAACAAGTAATAAATCCAGCTTTTTCAGCTACACATATGTTTCTGGTAGTTAAGGCTGGAGGGCTTGAAAATGCATACACTTTGGAAATGGTTCAGTGCTAGACAAATGTTAGTTGGTGTTTGGTTAGTCACCTACTGCCACAGTAATGCTGCATAATAAATAACTCACAACCCAGTGGTTTTAAACAGTAGCAGTTACAGGTTGAATATCCCTTATCTAAAATGCTTAGGACCCAAAGTGTTTTAGATTTCAGATTTTTTGTTACTGTATTTTGGAGTATTTGCATAGACTTTATTGGATGAGCATCCTTAATCTAAAAGTCCACAAATCCAAAATGCTCTGCGATCAGATAGTTTTGGATTTTGGATTTTTGGATTAGGGGTGCTTAACATGTATTTATTCATGTAGTTTAGCTGAGTAGTTCTTCTGGTTTGACAGGGCTTGCTTACCCAGTCTGTGCTTAAATGCTTTCCATAGTGGACACTTTCTTCCAGGTTAGACTGCTCCATTTTGGAATAGGTCTGTGGTAAGAAGGTTCTTCAGTATATTGGACCGTATTCTGTGTTGGTAGTCCTGTTTTGCCATCTGGATCCATGCAGAACATGTTTTCTATATGATCATGATTGGATTAATTTACTGTATTTGTACTACGCCACCCAACCACTTCCCTACATAGCGTTTTTTTCAGTCTAAACATACACTGTTCCTTTATCAGTTCCAGATAAACAATATGGTCAAAAACTACAGTGAATGTTTAAATTTTAGAAATATATTACAATAAAAGACAGATTGCATTAATCCCCCTCAAAATACTCCTTCTTCCTTGAAACACATGTATTCCATGTTTCTTGACACTTTCTACACTGATTTTGAGGAGAGTGTGCTGGGGATCGAACTCAGGGCCTTGTGCTTGTTAGGTAAGCACTCTACCGCTGAGCTAAATCCCCAGACCCTCTTGTCACTTTCTGAAGCAGTTCTGGAAGTCTTCGTTGGTGTCATCAAGTTGCATTGTTGTAGCTGCCTCAATGTCCTGAATCAGTTCAAAACATTTTAACTATTAGGGAAGAGCCAGAAGTCACACAGTGCTAGATCCTGTGAATAAGGCGAATGAGGACACACCATAATATTTTTAGGAGCCTGCCTTTCCATTGGAAGGCATTCAGCAGCAATATTCACTGTATTTTTTTTTAATCACATTTTGTAAGGACATTCATTAAAGAGGACTGCAGAACAGCTTCTGAAAGTGGCAAGAACAATGGCATGAGTGTATTTGAAGCAAGGGGGTGTGTATTTTAAGTGAGACTAATGACAGTGTGTCTTTTACTTCAATACATTTTTAAAATTTAAATATTCACTGTATATTTTGGTCATCTCTTGTAGCTTACATTTCTGGTTACTTTAATCTGGTTATCTCTTAAAATTAGAATCATAAAATCTGAGAGTATCCAGAACTGACCACAGTGCTCCAAATGTGGTGTGACCAGCAGAGAGGACATTGGTCATTTTGCAGGCATGTCACATTGCTGATGTAAATTGCCAGTACAATTTCTCTTTTTTTTTCAAGAAGTGTTATTTGACTGTTTCTCACCAATCCTGCATCTGTACAACTTAATTTTTGAACCTGAATGTAGGGGTTTATATTCTAAATTATCACCTGTTAGCGTCTATTTGTTCATTTTTTTGAGTCCAGGGTGTTACATTCTGTGCACTGGCTGTTTTTCCCACTGTTTATAAGTCTCTATATTTAATAGGCAAACTTGTTTTTATCCAACTTGACCAGAAGTTTATGTAGCTCTGATTGAGGGCCAGATCCCTTAATATTTCCACTATGTGCCTCCCTCTGAGTCACGGGTTCACATAGGAAGAGAAGAGCCTAGACCTGTAGTCTGTCAGGACATCCATTAATATCATTATTTATTTTGATGCTAAGACCTCTCCATATTTAGCATGTAGGAACCCCTTCAGGTTGACTCCCGGGTCCTTCGATATGCGTCCATCATTCTTTAAATACTGCTTCACTCTTGGACACAAGATGCTCCAGGTTCATCTCATACTCTCCTTGCCGAAGTCCTAGAATCAGCTATCTCTCTGAGAAGCCCTGGAACTTTTCAGTGGGAAATGGCGTATTTAGAGACAAAAATTTCAGCTCTGGGTGTGTTTATTGCTTTGTGTATTACTGTTTGCAGGCCCTGTCACTGGACAAAGCTGGACTACGTATATAATAGTGTATACGCACACATGTATGCAAATCATGAGTTCACACCAATATCTTTAATTACAACCTATATTGCAGTGTTTGTTCTATAGCGTTCTCTATTATAATTCACTTCTTTGACAGTGAAAACTCTCCCTCCCATTATCCTCAGAATATTGATTTACTTACTCAGCTCCCCATGAGAAATCAGTCTCCTCTACCACAGTCCTGTTGGACCCCCTTCCTTGCAAACTCTACGTTGACTTTTTTTTTTTTTTAAGAGTAGGAATTTTATTGAGAGAGAGAAAGAGAGCTCCTGAGACACAGGAGGGGACCTGAGTGGGTTGCCAACGAGCCCACCCTTCAGGGGAAGTTTTATAGAGCAAAATTGTGAGGCGGGTACAACGTGTGTCAAAATGATGATTAACCAATAATATTACAAGTGTAGTTGTTTAGGTAATTGTGATACAATGGGGAAGAAAGTCATGTAGGAAATTGGCAAGGAGAGAACAAAGACATTACAGGGTGGGTTGGATCTGGAGATCTTGGTCACCCTGCTGGGTGACCTAGACTTTAACAAATGTAATCTTCAGTTCATTGTTTATTCCTCATCCAGGGGTGTGGCTCTGGTCTTTCCATCCTTATTTTGAGACCTGACCTTCAATGGATGTGTCTCCAGCCATAGTTGTAGCATATTCTCCTCTTGTGTATTGCCTCCATTGAGGGCCCAGCCCTATCTGACTGCTTATAATATTTCTACCTTACTTCACTATCTATAATATTCCCCCCTCTGAAGAAGTACCCCTAACTGTGGTTAGGGGAGAATGGGCGAAGTTTCCACCTAGCTGCTTCAAGCTGAGAAGGGTCAGTGTCAGGGAGACTGCAGTCAAGTGACCTCTTGAGAGCTCATCTGATGGGCCTTGCATAGAAGTCAGGTTGCAGTTTAACAGTTATGAACTCCCTTCACAAGTCGATCCAGTGGGTCCCGGTGAAAGGAGGCCAGCATATTTGTAGTTGGTTCCATCTGTATGATCACTTGAAGTTTGGCATCCTCTAGGTAAGAATAAACAAATTTTCCAAGAAATTAAAGCACGTATGACCAAAGCATGGCACTAGAATGGAAAGGCAGATTGGAGAAAAGAACTACATCTAGCTATGGTATTGTTTTATGTATCTTTTGTTATACTTTTCTGCTGGGTGTTTAAGACCAAGTTAAAGTGAGACCCTTGCTAATGAAAATTGACCTCTTGCTATCTATCAAGGTCAGTTTAGGCTCCACAGGCGTCAGTTTTGGAACCACATGCAGAGCCTCTTAGCTCCTCTGTCAGTGTCAGCTGCCAGGGTGGGTCACGGTCCGGCTTGACCACGTGGCTTCCTGTGGAAGCAGGGGAGACTCTTCCCTTCCGAGTGACCCCCCTTTTTGGCTGTATCAATTGACTCCTTCTCTGGTGTCTAACCATCTCCCTGTTCAGGAGATTGGTTGACTCACCAAAGCTATAGGATCTTGTAGAAAAGGTTCCTTATATCCTGGGTCCTTGTTGACCTCAAAGGGCCAGGGCCAAAATATTGGCTATCCTCTTAGCCCAGTTGTCTTTCTAGTTTTTGTCTCTAAACCTCAGTGGTTGAACACCCGTTGACTTTTGGGCTGAATTACTCAGAAGGAAGAAAAGAAACAAGGAAGGCTGCCTTTAATGTTTTTTTTCTTTTTTGTTTTGGTTGGAATGCAACTCACATACAGTAAAATGGGCAAATCTTAAGTTTCTATCAATATATGCACCCTTGTGATCACCCAAATTAGGCACCTCCAGCAAGCCTCCTAAGTATACTTACCTGGAGATGACCGCTTGTAAATGCTCACCATAGATTAATTGCACTTGTTTAATTTTTGACCTTTTATTTTGAAATAATTTTAAAATTATGGAAGAGTTGTGAGAATAATATAAAGAACTCTCCAGATCCCTCTCCTAGACATAGGATGTTAACATTTTGGCACATATTACGTATCTCTGTATGTTCTTTTTCTCCTTCTTCCTCTCTTTCCTTCCCTCCTCTGCCCCCTGTAGAGCTTCTTCATATCTATCCAGTTGTCTCAGTAATATGTTTTTGTGGCAGCTTTTCGCTTTGATCCAGGGTCCAGTCCAGGGTCATGTATTGCATTTAGTTGTCATGTTCTTTTGCCACCTTTAATCTGGAATAGTTTGTCCTTTATGACATTGATGTTTTTAAGCAGTATAGGACAGTTGTATTGTAGCTGTTTTTTATGATGTCCCTCAATCAATTTTATCTGATTTTTCCTCATGATTAGATTTCTTATATGCCCTTTTGACAGTAATACTAAATAAGTGATGTTGTGTGATATCAGTTTCTCTCATTATTAGTGATATGAAATTAGATCTGTTGTGTAAGGTGGTATCCATTGCCTTTCTATTCTATAAAATTATCATTTATTTCTTTATAATTGAGAAGTAATCTGGGCATGGTGGCACATACCTGTAATCCCTGGTACTCAGAGGCTGAGGCAGGAGGATCTCAAGTTTGAAAACAGCCCGTGCAACTTAGCAAGACCCTATCTCAGAGAAAGAGGGGACTAGGTGGGTGTGGAACTCAGAACTCCTTGGAACTTAATCTCCAGTACTGAAATTTAGAAAAAAAAAGAAAGAAAGAAAGAAAAGAAGAAGAAATCTTGAAGATACTTTGAGACTATGTAAATTTCTTGTTCCTCTTCAGACTCTTACTCAGTAGTTTTAAGATGCAGTAATGATTTTTACCCGAATTGACTGTTACTTCAATAGTTGCAAAACTATTTTCTAAGCCAATTATAAATTTTCCATTTAGTGTTTTTTATGTCCTACTATAAGGAGGAACCTTTCCTGTTCCTATGTTTAGCATTTACTAGATATTCATGGATTTTATTCAGCGGGCTATTGATCTACTGTTGTTATTCTTGTGTGTGTGTGTGTGTGTGTGTGTGTGTGTGTGTGTGTGTGTAACCGGGGATTGAACCCAGTGCTTCACACATGCCAGGCACATACACTACCAATGAACTATGCCTGCAGCCCCATGTCTTTCTATTTTGAGATAGGGTCTTGATAAGTTGCATAAGCTGGTCTCAGACTTGCCATCTTCCTGCCTCAGCCTCCCAGGTAGCTGGTATTGCAGGTGTGTACCATCACACTTGGCTTTATTATTAACTTTGATGCTAAATTCTCCCTTGATTTAACTGGTGGGACCACTGAGGGTGACTCCTATGTTCTTTGTCCCTATCATTCTTTTATTGCTCCCTTACTTCCTGGCACAAATAGATGGTCCAAGCTGCAGTTGTTTTCTCCTTGGCCCAACCCTGGGACAACATTTCTCCAGGAAGCTATGATCTCTGTTAGTTAAATAGTATTTTTTTTTTTTTTTTTGTGGTACCGGGGATTGAACTCAGGCCCTTGTGCTTGCAACGCAAGCACTCTAATCACTGAGCTAAATCCCCAGCCCCAGTTAAATAGTATTTTAAAGCCAAGATTTGTACACCAAGTGAGCTGCTGGCATGTTATTGCTTCTAGACAATTTTTTTTTTGTGTGTGTGTGTGTGAGTGAGAGAGAGAGAGAGAGAGAGAGAGAGAGAGAAAGAGAGAGATACTGTAAGTTCATAGTGATACCTTTAATTCTAATCTAATCCTCTTTGCTGTTCCTCATTCTCTATTTTTCTGTCATCCACAGTGAAAATTCTGGCTCCTGACTACATTAATATATTTTCTTATTTGCACAGCCCTACAATATATGTAAAAGACTTTCAGAATTTTACATGTATACTCTGACAGAAGAAGCCTACTCAGTAAAGATTCTTTTTTGTAGTTCTTTTGCTTTTTATTGTTTTAAGAACAAAGAAAAGAACATTTATTTGGGGCTAATTGAGAGTGCAATCCAGGAAAAGCTTAAAGCAATCTTGAGAAAAATGTACTCCTTTATGTTTCTAAACAGAAATTATTTAGTGAAAGTACTGTGTTCAGAAGTTACTAGGATTGGTTTGGTTTTGCCTCCTTAGAACAATTATATTATTATTTGAAATACATTTTGCATGTTTTTGAGTTCCACATAAATAGAATCATACAATAGTTGTGTCTAGCTCATTTTGTTCAATATTATTCTTGAAGATTTATTCATGTTGCACATATCAATGGATTCTTTTTTCTACTGCTATAAAATGTTGTTTTTTTCTTTTTGTGGTACTGTGGGTTGTGGAGCTATGCATGGTAGGCAATGCTCTACCACTGAGCTACACCCCCTAACTCACTGTGGTGTTTGCTGAATTAACTACACTTTCTCTGTTATACTGATAGTGACTATTTGTGTGTGTGTGTGTGTGTGTGTGTGTGTGTGTGTATTTGTGTGTTATTAGGAATTGAACCAGGGCTGAACTACATCTTCAGTCTAATGTTTTTTTTATTATGAATAATGGTGTTATGAACATTCTTGTTCATACCTTTAATGAAAATAAGTACTTGGGTCTCCTGACATTGATATACGTATATGTGTGTATATTTAGTAGATATTGCCAGACATTTTTTCAAAGCAGTTGTTGAATTTATACTCCTGCCAGCAATTATGGCAAGGGTTAATTTTTTGAGAAGCGAACTGTAGGATGTTTGCCTGACCTAAATCTATTAATTGCCTCTCTTTTGAGTTTGGTTGTCCAACTCACGTGGTTCCACTCTTTTCCCAAGAGTATAATGACATGCTTTTACTGAAATCCAGTTGTACTGTTTCATAAGGTTCTCTTATTCTGCAAAGACCAGAAATATTTTCAAGAGTACAGTACTTTAGTGTTGTAGGATTGTATTAGACTTTGGCATAGGTAAGGAAAATAGGTGCCAGTATCTCATAGAAGAACAACTAGAAAGTCATAAACAAGGCAGATGAAATATTCTTGAGTCCTGAGTGTAGGCTCTTTTGCTTCTTCCATTAAAATTCTCACATTCTAGTGACTTAGTTCATTCTACACCTTTCTAAGATTTTGCCACTTCTGACTCCACTGCTCGCTGCTCCTTAGATTAACCTTTCTTGTGTCTATTCCACTTCTTGCTCCAGTTGCCAATTAGAAGACTCACTCCCTTGAGCCCATTTCAGGCAGAGATGCACAAAGCCACTTCATAAAATGTGGCCAGTCTATGCATTAACACACTTTGGGATAAGTATCCTCTGATAAGCAAATTGGGGATAGCCACAGGAAGCAGGATAGCAAAGGAGGCCCCCAAATTGCGACCTCCACATCCAGAGGCTTCTGCTGTCCTACAAGTCCAGGGTGGAAGAACCCATTCTCTCTGTAAGCAAACCCTTTCCCCCTTTAAAGCATATGGCTAAAAAAAAAAGTGAGGGGCTTGAATTAGGTTCTACTACCTCCTCAAATAGAGAGGTTGTGTTATAGAGGAAGGTAGCTAGAGTTTTTAAATACATTGTATTAGTTACCTTTCTAGAACCAATGGTTTACAAGAGAGCAGATTTAATACAGGACATTTACAGGTTGCAACATTCACCTGTAAGCCAAATTCAGGAGACCCAAAAGATCCACGGCACTGTCCCACATACATCTGTGTCTGCAGATGATGGCTGAAGAAATCTTTACTGGAACCAGGATACAATGCTTGCAGCAGAGATGAAGACCAGAGCTCCCCCAAAGCAACAGCAGCCATCCTCAACGACAGCAAAACCCCGAGCTCCTTCTTCGATGAGAACAGCCAAGTCCCCTTTGGGAGAACCAGCCACAGCAGAGCTTCTCCTGGAAAACAGCAGGCAACTATCTTCTGTTCCCATTCTCCTTTATGTTGTGTCAGCAGTAGTCCTCAGGTGGATCCCCTACTCCCAGAACCACACCAACTCAGTCCAGCTGAGTGTTCTGCCTCAAGTTGGCCACAATAATAAGTCCACCACATACATGGACACCAAGCATGTGATATTAGAGAATGTTGCTTTACTGCTATGGTCTGGCATCCTCACAACTACTCTGAGAAGTGGGAATCTGTCTCTACACTATACAAACAGATCTGCAATCATGCTCAGAATCATTAAGTCACTAGTTCCAGATCACACTGTCCTTTGAACCCAGGTATGCCCTGGTCCAAAGCCTGTGACCTTACCTACTACATGAACTCGCCCCTCCTCTTCTGTGGTGTTTCGTTTTGTTTGTTTTGTTTTGAGACAAGGTCTCACTGTGCAGTACAGGCTAGCCTTGAACTCATTATGTAGCCCAGGCTGGCCTTGAACTCATGCCTCAGCCTCCCAAGTGCTGGGATTACAGATGTGAGCTACCACACCTGGCAACCCCCTCCTCTTCTGATAAACTGACACCACAGTGCTCCAGGCAGTAAGGCTTAAACTCTCAGGTGACAGTTCTCTGGTCATCTGCCTCTTATCCTTATATTTACTCTAATTCTGCCTCCTCAGTGAATCTTAAATCCATCTTGATTTTTGTCCTTTTCATTCCAGCCTTGACTCTTTTAAGAGCCACCTAAATGACTTCAAGCTTTCTTCTCACTGTCATGTCATAATCTAATGTGAAAATATTTTTTAAAGTTGTCATAGTATCAATCTCCTTGCTACTCACCATGCCTGATCTCTCAGTACATAAACCCTCTAACTCAGCAGTACAGGTGTCTTCTTGTCTCCGGAAAGGCCTTTGCCATCTTCTTTTGCACCATGGCAGAGGAAGTTAGAGGTATCTTTGTAAGGCTAGGTGCTGCCTCTGGTGTTCCCATGGTCTCCTCCACATGGGGTCATTTCTGAATTTAGGGGATTGGCTCACAGGATTGCAGTTTGCCTGTGAAGTGTGCACAGCCTTCTGGCCCTGCTTTCCCAACGGTTTGGAGATTCTGATGGTCATCCCAGAGCTTGCATAGGTGACAGCTGGATTAGGGCAGAGCTCTAGTAAAAGCAGCACCAGGCGTCCTTTCCCTTGATCTGTTACCCCAGCTGTCATTCAGGAGCAGCCTCCAGTGTGCTTCTCCCATATTAGCTGAGGACTGGCCTCACGCGCAGAGTTGGTCAGAGCCAGGCGTTGCTTAGCACTTGGAGGACACATCTCTGCCTCCATCCCCCACCCCCACCGGTCAGGTGCCTCAGCAAGCGCTTCCGGTTGCCATGGTGTCTGTGGGCGCCTGTGCCCATAGGGCGGGCAGGAGCCAATCAGCGGGCCCATCTGAGATGAGGGCAGTTCCAGGCTGGGTTTCCTTTTCTTGGCCTCTCCATATTTCTTGAGCCCTGATTGCACCATGGTGTTTGTTTCACACTTTTCTCCCTTGTATATGCGCAGAATTCCTCCTTCAGAATTAGACAATCTGGTGAAGTTCTCCTGTGAGGTAATAGCTTTCATGGTGGGGCCAGAGGACAAAAACTTTGTTGGTATTTTGGAGTCCTTACCCCAAGAACTTACTGACCATCCCTAGGCAGACACTACTGGCCACAGGCCACGTGTTTGTGCCTTAAAGTCCAGGGCTTTCTTGGTTTACAAGCCCTTTCAGCTAGTACTGGGTTGCCAGGTGTAAGGAACTGAATGGGTAGTTTATTTCTGTTTGGTGTGAGAGGAAGGTTAAAACCCTTGGAGGGCCAGAAAGCTCAAGTCTGAAGGGTTGCAGACTCCTGTACCTCCACTAGTTGCAAGACACAGGCAAGTTACATTAGCTCTGTGACCTCCACTCGCCTCATTTGTTAAGTGATTGTAACTAAGGACTATGTCTTCTCAGGTTTTGTGTAGGATTAGATAAGGTAACACTGGCAAAGTAGTTATCTGATGCCTGGCCATAAGCACTCAACAAGACCCAGGCAGCTGTTTTTAGAAGTGGTGCACCTGTACCGCTAAAGTACTCACAGCAACAGTTGGCAATTATTTTCACATTCGTTTATTTTTTGCTTCTTCATTGAGTGATTTATTTAACCTCTTAATGTATTTGGGATATATTTACTAGTTGTCTACTATCAGTCAGTTTTTGCTCTAGTCCACTTGTATAAAGATCAGCCCCCAGGGGAGTTGTGACTCCCCTCACAAGAACTGATGAGGTTGGGCCCAGCAGAGAGAGTAGGTGGACGATCTTGTTCCACTGGCAGTTTCTGGCTTGGAGATTTTCTGCAGCTCTGACTTCTTGAGTAGAAGCCTCTGAACACAGTACACCGTTCTAGTGTTTGGGCAGCACTGAGACAGAACAGCTGTCCACAGACACCTTTGCTTGCCACCCACCCCCACTCTGCAGAAGCATTATCCCCATTCTGAAGGACTAGCCAGCAAGCTGGAAACTGCTTTCTCTGTACTGAGGCTCTGTTTCCTTCCACTCTATTGTGGTCCGATGTGCTTTGCTGCACAAGAATTCCTGGAACAACCCTTTTGTGCTCTCGGCATCTGCCCTGTCTATTTTTTTTTCTTTTTTTTTTGGTGCTGGGGATCGAACTCAGGGCCTTGTGCCTTGCTAGGCAAGCACTCTACCACTTGAGCTGAATCCCCAGCCCCTCCCCTGTCTCTTCTTGTAGTGCTCTCCCTTTCTGCTCCCGCTGTACATCTCAGTGCCTATTTCCAGTTGGACTGTAGTGTTGGTCACATTTGCTTTGAGATTACCCCTCGTGCCTACCCCGCGTCCCTTCTTTCTGTACTACTCTCTCCCCTTGCTGTGCAGCAGAGGCACTGCTGGGCAGGCAGTGTGCTAGAGAGATAGAAGTGGCTTGCACATGTGCAGGCCGTGAATAGATATCACATGTGTTAAGGGGCATGACACATAGTGCTACGGGAGTAGCTAGGGTAGAGCAGCTGCCATACCTCAGTAAGTCAGAGAAGGCTTTACCATGAGGTGGATGTTTTGAGCACTCTTAAAGGATTTTCCTGAGTAGATAGTGGGAGAAAGGGAATTCTAGTGAAGGAGAATAGAGTACATAAAAGCCTCAAATTCCATGATGTTCTTAGAGAAAATATGGTCTGAATGGAATGAAGGATATATATTATATGGGGCTGAGAGTTCATGAGTTGCATAGGGAGGAAAAGAGTCCAGAGAGGTAAACAGAAGTAGATTTCTGATGGCCTTGTAAGCCATGCTGTGTGGTTTAGACTTTGCCCTACCAGTGCTGGAAAAATGTGAAGGGTTATATATAGGAGCATGATGTGACTAGATTTGTGTGTAAGAAAGGTGGGATGTACGGCTGGAAGGGGATGGAATGTCTCATTCATCCTATAGCAATTCTGTAAGGCAGACAGGACAAACTCTGTGATATATGGAGAACATCAAGACCCTAGATTAAATCCCTCTCCAGTGCTGTCAGAGCTGGGAAGCAGAGGACTTAGGATTTACCTGGCTTCTTGGCTCTGAATCTCTTTCTCCTGGGCACACTGCCATTGTTAGGAGAGTCTTCTAGAAAGCTCCTGACAGCTGGGCAATGATTAGATGCTGACAGAAGCAATATGAAGGAAGTGGTCATTGATACAATCTTGTTGAAGGAGTATAGCAGTGGGATTTTTTTGGCCAGTGGTGTTGTCCCCTGACCTCTGTGCCAGTGCACAGAGAGCAAGAAGCAGTGTAGAGCTTTGAGCTTTGAGTTCTGCACTGGCTTGACAAAACCAATTCATTACTGTCTCACTCATTAACTCAGAGCAGCATCTGCTGCCTGATACAAGCACTTGTTGATGGCTTGATTCTGGAAGCCCTTGGTCCTCAAGGCTGGTCAGCTACCTTTGCAGTCCACGACTCCAGGTGATCCGTGGAAGACAGAAGCAGGTTCTTTCTCGCTCTGTATTTTATAAAGTGAAATAACTGCTTTAAAAAAAGGCAACAACAAAGGTGACATGATGCAGCACTAACCACTAGCTTGGAGATCAGGCAAACCTGGGTTTTAGTTCTACTGCTGCCACCCTATCTAGCTATGGAGGTGATTTAATATATATGTCCCCTTTTCTCTAAAATGAGCAAAGCCAAACCTACCTGAAAAGATGATTGTGTTGATTAAAATATGATGATGTTTATAAAATGCCTTACTATGATGCCTGGCACACGTGAATCCTCAGTATATGATAGTTTTTAGTTTCTGCTCTGATCACTTACACACCACTACTACTAAAACCACTACAGTTAAAGGGTACTTGGGAAATAGAGAATCTAAGAAAAAATATTAACACCATGATGCAACTCCCTTGATAATTCAGTTGTATTTCCCTCAAATCTTTTATTCCCACACTATTTCTGAGTATACCAAATTTTGTAGCCAGGTGTGACTTTTTTCTCTGAGGTAGGAACTGTACTATATTTCCTTCTTCTTATTTTTAATAGATTTTTCCCTGATTATAAGAATAGTGGGTAAAATTCAGAGAGTACGGAAAAAGGAAAAGCATGCTCAGAATCCTAATCTCATCCCTAGACAATCACTGCTAACACTTTGATATATTCCCTTCTAGTTATTTTTATTCTTATCTTATTATAGAGTTGAGATCATGTTATATATACAATTTTATGTGATTTTTTTTTTTTTTTTTTTGGTGCCGGGGATCGAACTCAGGGCCTTGTGCTTGCAAGGCAAGCACTCTAATTACTGAGCTGAATCCCCAGCCCCTTTATGTGATTTTTCAGTTTGCACAGTAACATGAGTATTTTCCTAGTATTATAAGGATCAGTTTCTAAAACTGTTTAATAATCCATCAGATGGCTCTATCATAATTATATATACATATTTCCATATTGTTAGTTATCTAAGATTTTTCCTATTCATCAGTTTAAGCTGCTCCCTGAAGAGACCCTTGGAACCAGGCTGAGGACAGCCAGAAGCTTATAATGCATGTGTGCTGTATACAGTATATGGCCCTCGGTGAGGCATACTGCAGCTCTCAGGCAAATCACAAACATAACTTCAAAGGAGTTCAGAGACTGGACAATCTGGACTACTCACTAAGGGTGAAATTCACAAAGGCTTCTTTGCTAACCACTCTAGGGAGCCCATATAGATGTGCATAGTCCTCTTCCCTGTGGAAACTGGGTTCAGGGAAGCTCAGCTTCTTCACAGGAAAAAGGCTGGGAAGTGTTGCTGGCCCTTCTTGCCTACCAGTATGCAGATGGCCTCTAATGCCCAAAGTTACTTCCTGTCAGCACTGCTGCTCAGAACCTTTGAATTTGTTTCTGGTGGTTTTCACTAGAGAACAGTGTCTAGCATTAAGAAAGGAACTCTTGGGAAAATCAGGCTGTAGTCACAGATTTAAAAAAAATTTTTTTAATTGACAGGTAAAATTATATATGTGTGTGTGTGTGTATGGTATAACATGATATTTTGAAATATATATACATTGTGGAAAGGCTAAATCAAGCTAATTAACATACACATTACCCACATACTTGTCATTTTTGTGGTGGGAAAACTTAAAATGTTTTAAATCTTTCAAGACTACAGTATATTGTTATTAATGTGACACTTGTGACAATGTGGATGAACCTGAAAGACATTATGTTAAGTGAAATAAGCCAGGTACAGAAAGATGAATACCACATGACCTCAATCATATGTGGTATCACTCCTGTAGATCAAGAAAGCTGAACTCATAGTAGAGTATAGAATGGTGGCTTTTGTCTTAGTTTCGTTACAGACATTACTTCCTTTTCTCAAGCTTCTGTTTCTCCAGATAATATAATCTCCAGGGCTTTGCCCACGTTAACATTCCAGAGTACCTGAGACCTTCCTCTTGCCAGGAGCTAAAGTAAGCATCCTAGTAAAGGTCACAGGAAGTTTCCCCAGAGTCTAGAGTTCCTCTTAATTAGTACCTCGTGAACCATTTGTGCTTTTAGATTCCCAGTCACTTCCTCCTGGTATCATGTTGGAACACGCCAAGACTGAAAGGCAAGAACTGTCTCCCACTGGTTAGGAACACTGGATTCAGAACCCTAAATGATTGTCTTTTACATATTAAGCATTTGTTCTTTTATGTACTTTGCACTTCTATTTTTTCTCTCATTTAGCAGATGTTAACTGAGTCCCAGGCTTTGTACAGTGTGTTTGTGTGATACAGAGGTGGATGAGACTCAGCCCTGCTCCCAGGATGTGTGCAGTCCAGTGAGGAGGCAGGAAAAATGCTAAAAGTCAGTAGGTGTTTGCTGCAATACTATGCCTAATAGAAGAGCAAATGACAGGAGTGCCTGAGTCTACCTGGAAGCATCAACAGACAGATCTCAGTAGAGTCTTTGAAGTTTTAAAGAATGAGTAGGAGATTTTTAGGTAGGCAGTAGAGGAGAGGGCATTCTGGGTGGCAGAGCAAGCAAGTGGAAAGGTCTGGAGGTGTGAAAACAGGGCGTGTGCAAGGAACTGCAGAGTTTGTGTGACTGCAAGGGAAAGGGAGAATGAGCAGATGAGAAAGTCAAATGTCTCTTCAGACTGGTCTGTTTCCACTGAATCCTTTGCTCATTTTGTCTGTCTAGATGAGAGTGATGGTCTTTTTATTCAGTTTTCAAAATCTGTTATCTTTATTGCCTTATCTGTCCATTTTTAAAGTAGCATATGCTCATTATAGACAGTTTGGAAAACAGAAAAAGTAGAAAGAAAAAAATTACTATGGTCTAACTGGCAAAGACAGCTTCTTTTCACATCTTGGTGCATTTCTATTTAATGCTGTTTTTTTTCACGCTCTCTTTATGTATCTGTGAATATGTTGTAATTATAGTCTTAACCTTTGTATATAGTACTTCTTTCTATTTCTTTCTTAAAATTTGCCAAAAATGGATGTTAGTGTCATTAGAAAATAACAGTGATCATAAAATATACTGGCTGAAATATCTCTATATGTTTTCTTTCTCTAGTTTATTTTCTTTCTTTTTACAGATCTCTTGTGGCTCAGAGCATAATTTGGCAGTAATTGGTAAGTAATTTTTATACTATACTGTATTTATTCTGAAACTCATATGACAGAGTTGGAGAAGGCTTGGTTAACCAAAAGCCAGGGTGCATTTGTGTGTGTGTGCACGCGTGTGTGTTTTGGGGAGATTTAGGGAAATGGAAGTCTTTGGTTACCAAGAGTTTACTAAAAGTTCTTTTCCTAAAAATTTCATTCCATGTCATTGAACATCATCTTAAGGTGTCCAAGCTGGTCTTCTTGCCTCAGGAAGTAGCACTTGGGGATCATAAAGAGCGTACAGGCTTGGGGCATCGTGTGTAGACAGCCAGGCATAAAAAGGAAGAGAAGGAGAGAGCAGGGCTTGGGACATAGCTCAGCGCTAGAGTGCTGCCCTACCATGTGTTAGTCACTGGGTTCCGTCCCAGGACTGTTAAAAAGAAAAGTGGATTGTTGTGCTTCTGGTTCCTTAAATAAATCCTTTCTACCAAGTTCTCTCCTCTTGGTGTGGCTCTTTGGAAAAACATGGCTCTGCTCACTTCCCTCACTGCCTTATATTAAGTAGTGCTAAGGAACTCCCAGTTGTACCAGAATCTGTGATCTTAGCTGGCTCTGCATATCCCGAGTTCAGTGTTTCTGTGGTTAGACCCACGAGCAATTCATTTAGGAAGCCCTTTCACCGCTTCCACAGGCCAGGTCAGTCTCCAGCTCATAGTACATCAGCGTGAACTCTGAACTCAGAGTGCCTGCGTTCAGTACAGGCTTCTACTTACTGTGGTGTGGACATGACAAGGTGCCAGTCCCCTACACCTCATTTTCCTCATCTTTAAAATGGGATGGCAGTAGTGTCTACTTCATAATGTTCTTGTGAGGGTTAAATGAATTAATGTACACAGAACTTATAGAACGGCGCCTAGCTCCCAGCAAGGCCTTTAGAATTGTTAGTTGTTATTACCGTACGTTATTAGTTTAAGGAATTGCCTTTTGGGGGTGGGGGTTTCAAATCCCCCATCTCTAAAATGGAGGGCTTAAAAACAGAAAACCAGGTTTTCCTCCAGCTCTGGTATTTTAGGACGTGTCACAGTCTCACTCTGCTTATCTCGTGTTAGTGACCTCTGTTCCTGTTGCTCTCTCTTTGTCCCTTGACTCTGAGCCTCTGGAAGGCAGGCCCCTGTGCTTTCTGCATGCTTCTGGCCTGTTCGCAGCACCTGGCACAGTGCCCGGCCCTCATTGAGGACGCAGGCGCTCCTGAGTTGAGCTGGACGGGCTCAGCTGCCTGGAGGGCAGTAGTTTGAAGCACTGCTTCGCAGGTCCAAGTGTGATGTGCAAAGAGGCAGAGCCAAGGACGACAGAGGAGGGAGGCTGTGGGGAGCACTGGGGAGCCAAAGAGGCTCAAGTCAGAGAAGAAGCTAGAAAAGGTGACAGCCAAGCTGCATGCTTTGCCGCAGTAACAGATCATTTATCCTGGCATCGCTCCAGCCTGGGTGTCATTGAGACAAGCACCTGGGATGCAGTGCTACTGCACCACTGCCACCATTGCTGCTGTCACTAGGCTCAGAGAGGGCAGTTTCCTTTGGGACCAGCACAAGTGAGAAGACCGAAGGGAATCTGAAAAGCAGGTGAAGGAGGGGCCATGGCTAGAGCTGGCTGGGCAGCAGGCGGAGCTGACACAGGCAGCCGGCCTTGGTCCACACTGGCTCCCTCTCTGTGTGAGCTTCCATTTCTCCCCCTCATCTGCGTAATGGGATGAGAATTCCTCCTTGTGGGTTGTGGGTTAGATTAGGTAAGGTAGTATGTGAAATGCCTGGCCTGTTTCCTTTGTTTCTCAGCTCCCTTGGTGGGGCTGGGGAGAGGGGAGACTAACCAGTCAGTGTGCCCAGTCCTCATGCAGTATTTCTTGACTTCATCAGGGAGGGAGAAATCATGACATTCTGGAAAGCTGTGATCAGCTTTACCCGAGTGCAGAGGCCATCAGAGGTAGTGGGAGAACAGGACATGCCAGTGCGCTCCTTGAAAGCAGACTTATTTTTTGTTTTGTCCTCAGTGCCCAGGCCCTGGTGCATGGTCTGCTGAGTGAACGATTGCAGAGTCAGGACTTGGCACAGGACTCTGGGCATTGCCCGCCTGCCTGGGAGCTGGGAGCCAGACGCTCTGCTCCCACCACTGGTGTAATGTGGCCCTCAGTGGAGCCCTGCAGGGTGCCTGCTTTGCAAGCAAAGTGACAAGAAGCTGCCTGTTAGGCCTGGCAGGAGGCTAGCAAGAGGGAGATAAGCGGAGGGAGGGAAGAGCTCTCCTGGCTCACCGGCCTGTCCCACAGCCAGCTCCTCATGTCACCTGCCTGCCTTCTGCCTCACTCCCTGAGCTCTAGCCCTTCCTTGCCTGGTGCTGTGCCCCACAGTGACAGGCACAATTCGCTGATGGAAGGGACTAGAGCAGAATATGAAGAAGCTGGACTTCATCAAGGGTAGAAACTGCCTTGATGTCAAGAATGCAACAGACAGATTGACCTGGAAAGGGAGGCAAGGTAACCCTTCTGTAGCCACTGTTCAGTTTCCTCCTTGTACACTGCTACACCAGTTGCTTCCAGGTTTCTTTCCCTGTTTTGTTTGCAGTTTAATTTAGTTCTTTCCTTGGTTTCCCAAATAAGTTTTTCTGACATGTTCAGTATGTGCCACTAGGAGCCTCTGGGGCTAGGCAGGATGGTTAGGTGGTATAAATTAATGCTGTACTTACAGGAAGAACTGCTGGAGCTGGGTGTGAAGACAGTCAGGTGACAATCAGGAGAGAGCTGAGGCCACTGGCTGTAAGGCTGGCCGCTCTACCTGTGCATCTCTTACAATGGCTCTGCCTCACTGAACCAGCAGATTCCTTCCCTGTAAAATGATATGATACCTGCCTCTGGAAGTGGTTCTTCCTCGTGGCATGGGTATGTCAGGTTCATTCTCTGAGTCTGCCACGCTCTGCTGGTGCTTGATCCCCTGATGGGTTCATTGGTTTGTTTCCTTCTTCTCTTTCTTCCTTTCTGCCCAGGATTTCCCCCCACATCCAACAACATTTTCTAGCTGGCCCCATTTGTGGGTGCATGCTGAGGTCAGCAGAGGTGAGCAGAGGGCACATGGCCGTCACTTGCTCAGAAGATCCTTGCCTCCCAGAGGCTCTCTTCAGGCCCCTCACCTCATGTCTGGCTGAATTGGCTCCAGCTGTTTTGCTTCCCCCAGGAGTGGCTTATTTTGGCTCCAATAGCCCGTTTGCTTGCCTTTTTTCCTGATGTGCAGTTGTTCGGCCTTCCTTTCCTGTGGCAGAAAAGAGCTGACTGCAGGGCTGGGGATTTAGCTCAGTGATTAGAGTGCTTGCCTTGCAAGCACAAGGCCCTGAGTTCGATCCCCAGCACCACAAAAAAAAAAGATGTACCAAGAGCTGACAGCGTTACCTCTCTTCTTGCTCTGCAGACCCTTGAAAGAACTTTTCCTGGAGTGTGAGGCTTGCCAGACAGGCAGAGGTAAAGATTGGATATTGACAAGAAAGCATGGTACCTCCTGGTCCTCCGAGCAAAGGCAGTTATACTCGTTCATTGATTTATTTTCCATTTTACTGATGATCTCCAATCATTGAACCTCTGTACCTTTGTTATACATATGGCAGAACATCTGACCTTGGCCTGAAACTCATCAAAGAGATTCATGTAAGATTTAATAGAGAGAAAAACTTAATAGAGAGAAATAACTCTTTTTAGGGGAAGGGCATAGGCTATTTCTGTGAGAGGTGAGACCTTCAAACCCCAGGGCTTTGAAGAGTGCTTTGAAGCAGGTTCAAACTTGTCCGTTCCTATGCACAGTGTGGTGGGCAGAATAGAAATGTTTTACCTGTGTTATCCCTTTTTTTTTTTTTTTCTTTTTGAGGGAGGGTGGTGCTGGGGGATCGAACTGAGTACCTTGCGCTTGCAAGGCAAGTGCTGTACCACTAAGCTAAATCCCCAACCCCTGTTATCCCTTTTAATCCTCATAGAAAATTGATGGGTTACTACTGTTGTTAACCGCATTTTTTTAGATAAGGGAAAATGAAATGTAGCACGAGCAATGTGTCACACCCAAGTCATACATTTAGGGGGAACCTGTATGTCAGATCTTGAACCCTGGTCTCTAACTTCAGAGCCTGTGGATTGCTACACTGTGCCTCCTGCCTGCAGACTGGTGACAGTCTGGCCTGTTTTTAAGTCCATTATTAGGTAAGAGTATTTGTCTCTTCATTTCAGTATTTAGTTCCCTACCAAGGCACCGTGCTGCACAGCTGTAATCTCAGCACTTGGGAGGCTGAGGCAGGAGGATCAAAGTTTGAGTCCCTCCTGAACAACTTACTGAGACCTTGTCTCAAAAAGAAAAAGGGTGGGGGTGTAAGCTAGTGTGAAGGCCCTGGGATCAATCCCTGGTACAGAAGAAGGGGGGAGGGAGAGAGAGGCGAAGAAGAGGAGGAAGAGGAGGAAGAGAAGGAGGGGGAGGGGGAAGGGGAGGAAAGAGAAGAGAACCCCCCCCAGCAACAACAACAAAACATAGTTCCCCTTTCATGTTGGCAAGTTCTTCTGTATACCAAGCCTAAGTCTCTTCTGCTTCAGATTAAGTAGTTCTCTTCATAATAAGCAGATAAAATTGTGAAATCAATAACATTGTTTTGGAAAGCCACTTCTTTTAGGATGCTTCTTTCTCTTTCCATTGTCCTTTTCCACTTAAAAGTTAGTGTACTTACGTAATTTTTGAATCATATAGATCAAAACTTAAATTTAAAATGAAGAACTTCCCTCCTGTGCTATTCCCCATTTGTCCAGTTCCCCAAAACCCTCCCCAAAGCAAAGCTTGAAGCTAATGCTTATTACAGTCTCAGTTTATTTTATATCCTTCTAGTGTCTCGTATCATAGATAAATGAACATCAAAATATGTCATATGCCCCCTTTTATGTAAATAGCAGCATGCTATATGCCCAGTGTCTATTTTTTTCTCAACAGTTAATCAGGAAGATCTTTACATATTATAAAAGCCTTCTTAGTCATTTTTACAACTACATAATATTCCAATATTGTTATGTACTGTGGTTTATTTGAGAAGTGTCCTCTTCATGGGACATTTAGATCATTCTCAGTCTTTGTTATTACAAGCAGTACTCTAGTGAATAACTTCATATATGTGTTATTTTATGTGTGGGAGGATATAGTCGTAGGATGAATTAATTCCCAGAGATGAAATTATTGTATCTAAGAGAAAATGTATTTTTAATTTTGCACAGTACTGCAGAATCGGCCTCTCTGGGATCATCCCATCCCACTCCCACCAGCAGGGTGGAAGAGTACATGGTTTTTGCAGCTCCCATAGTAGAGCATGTTAAAATTTGGATTTTTGCCAGTCTGACAGTAAACAACTACTCAAAGCATTTTTTGTCTTATTTATTAAATGAAAGTACAAAATACATAAGGTACACAGATCCTAAGGGTTCAGGTTGGTGAACTTTTACACATATACATTACCTAAGAAACTACCACCCAGTGCAAGATACTGAACATTCCCAGCACCCTAGAAGGTTGCCTCGTGCCCCATCGCAGTCAGTAACTCACCCCCAGTGCTGACCTCCATTCTGGATGAGGTAAGATTTACTGTGTTTAAATTTCATATAAATGTTACTCTTCTGTTTGAATGAATATACTGTAACTGAGTTATGCATTTGCCTGTTGAATGTTTGGTTTTCCAGTTTGAGGATTATGAATAAAGCTACTGTGAATGTTCTTGTACAGCCTTTTGGTGAACATATATTTATTTCTTTTAGGTGCATAATTATGAGTAGGATTTCTAGGTCATATGTTGAGCATTAACAGATACTGTCAACAGTTCACCAAAGTAGCTGTACCAATTTACACCAGCACCAGCAATATATTAATATTCCCTTTGCCAAATCATTCCCTGATATTGTCAATCTCTTGATTTAGGCCATTCTAATGAGTGTGCAGTGTGGGATCTTGCTGTTTTTAGTTTTTGTTTTGTTAAGTATTGCCTTTTGGAACCCAGGGCCTTGCACCTCTTCAGCCCTTCTTAAAAATTTTTTATTTTGAGACAGGGTCTCACTGAGTTGCCTAGATCAGCCTCAAACTTGTGGTCCTCCTGCCTTAGCCTCCCAAATAGCTGGAATTACAGACATGTGCCACCTCACCTGGCTCAGTCCATTGTTTTAAAGTGGTTTTTGCCCATGTTCAGCTTAATGATTTGTAGGCATCCTCTGTATCATGTAGATTCCTGTATTGGGTATGTGTATTACAGGCATCTTCTCTCAATCGATAGCTCACTCTTTTGCTCTTTTAAAGATATCTTTTGGTCTTTTAAAGATATCTTTTGATGAATAGATGTTCTTAATTTAATGAAGTCTAGTTTATGAGTCTTTCCTTTATTGGTTTGAGGTATTTGTATCCTACTTAGGACGTTTTTCCTTTCTCCAAGGTAATGAAAGTGTTGTTCTATGTTGTCTTTATGAAATTTTATTATTTTTGTCTTTTATATGTAAGCCTAAAAACCCATCTCAAATTCATTTTTAAAAATTGCTTTAGCCAGGCACAGTGGCACATGCCTGTAATCCTAGCTACTTGGAAAGCTGAGACAAGAGGAGTGCCAATTTGAGGCCAGCTTGAGCAAATTGAGCAAATTAGCAAGACCCTGACTCAGAATTAAAAAAATATATAAGGGCTGTGGGTGTAGCTCAGCACTTCCTGGGCTCAACTGGCAGAACTGCCAAAAAAAGAAAAAGAAAAACAAATTTTAAAAAGTCACACACTAAAAAAACAATAACATTGCTTTAGAACCATTTATGGAAAGGTTTGTCTTTCTCTATTAAACTGCAGAGACATCTTTGTTAGAAAGAGAGAAAGACAGACGGACAGACAGAGACAGAGACAGAGAGGTGGGGGAGAGAGAACATATACTTTTAGACTCTTCTTTTTCATTAGTTTTGCTGTTTGTATACCAGTACCACACCATCTTCATTACTGTAGCTTTAAAATAAGTCTTAAAGTCTGGTATAGTAAGCCTTCCAACTTTGTTTTTCTTTAAGATCATTGGAGCCTTTATAATTTCTAATTTTGGTTATTTTAAAAGAAGTTTGAGCATCTTTTCATATGTTTAAGAGCCATTTTTATTTTCTTCTTCATGAAGGTTTGTTGCATCCCTCTATTAGCTTTTTCATTGCTGCTGTAATAAATTACCACGAAATTAGTGACTTAACACAAATGCATTATCGTGGGTCTCATTAGGCTGAAATCAGGGTGTCAGCAAGCTTCCCCTCTTTCTGGAGGCTCTAGGGAGAGTCTGTTCAACTTTTCCAGCTCTTGGGTTTGTGGCCTCTTCATCCTCAAAGCCGGGAGTGGCTCATCAAGTCTTTCTCGTCCTTCATCACTCTGGCACTGACTCTTCTGCCTGCTCCTCCATTTAAGGATCCTGAGGTTATAGTAAACTAACGTGGTAATTCAGCACCATCTCTCTGTTGCAATGTCAGCAAAGTAGTTACCTTAATTTTATCTGAGTCCGTTCACCCTTGCTATGTAACAGACGGTATATTCAGAGGCTCTAGGAGTTAGGACCTGGGCATCTTTGGGAGGCCATTATTCTTTATATCACAATATCTTTTGCCTTTGTTATAGGGTCTGAATGTTAGTGCTCCTCCATTCCTAAATTAAAACTTAATTCCAAATGTGATAGTCAGAGGTGGATCCTTCAGAAGGTGAGTAGGTCATGAGTTCACAGAAATGGGATTAAAAGCACTTGTAAAAGATGCTCAAAGGAGCTTGATTGCTCTTTTCACCATGTGAGGATACATTGAAGGTGCTATCTATGAAGAATGGGCCCCCATCACACACTAGGTCAGCCTCATTCTTGGATTTCCCATGCTCTGGAATTCCAGGTTTATAAATTACTATGTCTAAGGTGTTGTTTTGGCAGCCCAGTGGACCAAGTCCTTTTGAACAATTAGATGATTAGTCTCTTTCTAATGAATTTCTGGGATCTCTCTACATATTAAGATGATTAGGCCTTTTTCTGTGGTTTGAATTGTAAATACATTTTTCCCCCAGCCTTTTGGCTTTTGTTTTTGCTTTGATTTTTTTTTTCTGTCTTTTTCTCACACAACCTTTTCTTTTACTGTATATTAAATTTATCAGTCTTTTCATATATGGCTTCTGGATTTTAAATCAGAAAGGCCCTCATCACTCCAGGGTATAAAAGACTTTCCTCATATCTTATCCTACTTCTTTTTTTTTTTTACGTGTAAACCTTTGATCCATTTGGAATTTATCCTAGTGTACAGTGTTAGGTGTGGAATCAACTTCATTATTTTTCCAGATGGCTGCTCAATTATCTCAATACTGAAAATCAACTTCTTTGGCTGCCTTCCTGGCTCCTATTGCTACAAGAGAAGCTTTAAGGTACGAAGAGAGGCAGTAACTTACCCAGAGATGCACAGCTTGTCAGCGGCAGAGCTCAGGTCTAGAACCTGCTTCCAGTGCATGCTGCTGGACAGGCGTGTAGCTGCTTCTCAAGGAGCTTTCTCAAGTGCCAGAGTCCTTTTCCAGGTAGAAGGGACAAAGCTCTAAGTTCTCAGTGCTCTGTCCGAGTCCTGTCTCACTCAGCTCTGGAATTGACATATTTGTTTCACTGTATCTTGCCTGGCTGCTCAGGGTGCCACGATTTCCTCTCCACCAGACCGGAACACAGATACAAGTAGTTGACCAGCAAGACAGCTTAGGACCAGATAGTGCCAAGTCCCCAACAATGTGCTGAAGGCCACTGACTTTATTATTGAGATAGCGAGCAGCCGTTAAGGGTTACTTAGGAAGATACTTTCAAAGTTGACAATTACAGCAGAAGGTGAGATTTCTAAAGGGTAATGCCTTTGTCACAGAAGTGATATTGGTTGAATATCTACCAAGTGCTGGCACCGTTCTGAGCATTTTTCAAGTATCATCTCATTTGGTCACCACTATGCAAAGTAGGAAGTACAGAGATGAGAATTGTCTCCATTTCCCAGATGGGAAACTGGAGAATTAAAGAGCCGGAGGCATATATGGTGCTTCAGCTCATCATCTGTCATTCTCAGGTAACTCTAAAGTTCTCAGGGAAAGCACAATCCCTTTGAACAATTGAAAAACAGAATCTCGGAAGGGTTGCATGTTTTGTCCCAAATGGCATTGTGTTGTGTAAGGGGCAAGAGGACTTGGAGTTAGGAAGTCATTTGTTCATTTCTAGTTCTGCTACTTAATATCTATGTGACCATGGGCAAAATTGCTGCCTTCTCTGAATTGTGGGCTTCTCATCTCTCTTGCTTCTGTAAATGTTTGCATGTGGTCCTGCAAAACCTCTTGATGCAGAGTAGGTGCTCAGCATGTCTGTTTCTGTTTCTTCTGACTCATTTTTTCTGGTATTTCACTTGGCTACTACTGTGGGCTTCTTTGTCATTTCTCTCGCCTCTGTATTCTTAAGTCAATGCCACATACATATATTAATGGGAACATTCTTCCAGACACCCTGACTGGTAACAGGTTTTCCTCTCTCAAAACCCAGTGTCCGATTGTATATATTGAGACACCCAACAGTAAGTGAGACCATGTCCATGGGGGGTGCTCACTGACTGCCAGACTTCAGTGTCAAGTGATGGGAGGAGTAGGGGAGGTTTTTCATTGGTGGACCTCCAGATGTTAGTATTTATGGGCTTTCCCCCAGTCTCTTGCCTTGGAGTGTATATGCCGAGATATTGACTTCTCAGAGTAGGATGGAGGGAGAGAGCTGGAAAGAGTCCTATCATCTAGTATATAGACTGTCAATCCATTTGCTTCATTCTTATCCTCACTCCCACCCTCTGCTGATTCTGCTTTTTCTGATTGTAGAGCCTCCCCAAGTCAGTTTCTCCAGAGAATAAATGTCTAGTGTTCTTTAGGGATGCTATACCTCTTGCTAGAGGTAGGATGCCTGATGTGTGTGTGTGTGTGTGTGTGTGTGTGTGTGTGTGTTTGTGTTGGAGAGAATTTGGAGATCTGACTACCCTGTAAATATTCATTCAGCCAACCCCTCTGGTTATAGCTTTATCATTGTCTGATAATCAAAGCCCCATGGTACCTCTTAGTCCTGAGGCTTTCAGTGTTCTGGAAGAAAAATGGGGTTTTTTTGCACTGTCCCCTTCAGTGAGCACTGGGCTACAGCCCCCTCTTGCCTGCAAAGTCACTTACCTCCTCCATTTTTTATTCATCTGAAGTGTGTTACGCTGTCTTTTCTGCTGTTGTTGCCTTTTCTATTCCCCTATTCTTGGTGGAATCATGCTTTCTTTATTCCTTTCCAGTTGGTTTAACAGGGTTTTGGAAGGGATTAGAGAGAAAGGTATGAGATCAGTGCCCTGATTGATGGGAGTTTCATAGCAGCTCATTGTTGTACACAGCTGAAATGGGTAGAGGAAGTGGTTTCAGTGTGCCCAGAGACTGCTATGCAGGCTGGAAGGTGAATCACAGTACAGTATGACAGAAAGGAAGTCACCCAAAGCTGAAATATTAGCACTGTGACCTTTGTATCGGTGATTTTTGTGAGTTGAGTCTGTTCATTTTATTCAGGTAGCGCTCCCAAGACAAATTCTGCATATGAAGGGAATCGACTGCAATCAGCTGGACACTGACTTGCAGCATTTTTCACCAAATTGCACAACATAGGAAGATGGCAAAAGTGTGTGGGGGGGATACTTGGACAGATGCTTTTTAAACATTTAATTTTGCCAAATGAAGAGGATGGCTAAAGAAGGCTTTTAGGCATCTACTATAGGAGAGGATGCCTTTGCTTTCCAAGGGAGAAGAGCAGAATTTTAGCTGAACTAATGTAAGAAGAGGCCTGAGGTTATAGAACCACAGACTTTAAATGGTGAAGAGACCTCAGAAACAGCCTTATTTCCACCAAAGAGGAAATTAAGGTTGAAGTGAGGAAATGATTTGACCAAAGTTATACAGCAAGTTAGCGATGAAGCAGGAACATAGCTCACAGGCCCTGACTCCACCAGCACAGTGCACCCCCTGGAGATAGAGCATCAGCAATTTATGAAATGCGACCACCCAGCCTCCTCACTGTGATCCCACAGTTCATGGCATCGGGAGTGTTTTACTTGGCTGGTTTCTGCTTACTGACACTAGAGGCATCATAGTCTCCATTTCCCTCTGCTGCTGTATCTCATGGTTTTGGGCTGTACAGAAATTTAGACCTGTTTGGTCTTTTTTCTGATTTTTTGAGTCTTCCCCAGAGGTTGCTATATGAACTGAATTGCAATTTTTTTTTATTATTTTTTACCAAGAACATGTATTGGTACATTGCATACATAATGATCATAATCAACATGGTTATTTTGTACCTGTACATGATACATCTTGGTTTTCTCCCCTCTTCCCCCCTTCCCCTCCCCTCCCTTCCATTCACCCACCCCTCCCTATTTGCAATAAGTGTAACTACACTTTACCATTTTTTCCCCCC